>BLKR01001826.1:0-245604 GCA_011170035.1 Teleogryllus occipitalis | reverse complement strand
CTCCTCCACGCCCACCTCCTCCACGCCCACCTCCTCCTTGGGTCCTGCTGCCTTCGTAAACGCTTCCACTAGCACCACCATGACACACCACTGACACACCACACACCAGCCGCCAGACACACCACACAGTCCGCCGCCCCAGGTGTGTTGCTGCCGCGCCCTCTCCATCAGACGGATCCGCACACAGCGTCAGCCGGAGGGGTAATCGAGCGAGGGGCTGCTCGCGCCGATGCTCCTCCTCTGCGTTCCATTCAGACAGCACGTCTCCGCGTAAAATCTGCTCAACCCACTCGGGGCCACTCACAAGCAGGGTTAGTGGCTGTAGTAGTGCCGTGCGTCGTGCATTGCAGAACCGCTGGTAGGAACTATCGCTCGTTTACCTCATTGGTGTAACAAATTATGCCATCCTCTTCATTCAACCTAAGGAGAAGTAATGTATCGTTAGGCAAAATTTTGTGATTTTCAGAAATGAACATGAAATATCGATACCTATAGCTGATTAAACATGGGTTTACAACATCTACAATACACATTGCACCTTTGCCAGCCAGGTCTCCATTTACACAGTGGAAAGTACCCAGCGCAGAGGAGTCTTCGAAACTAGCCAATGTTCTAACCATAGCACAGTTCACCGTGTTTGGTACTGTTCACGTACGCTGAGACACTTCGCTCCAAGACACGAACTCTCACACTCCGTTGCTAACTCCCACACGTGGATCATCAACTCCCTTGCAGGGATCATCAACTCCCTAACATGGATCCATAACTCCCTAACGTGGGTCACTAAGCTCTTAATGTGGATCACCAACTTACTAACGTGGATCACCAACTCCCTTAATGAGGGTCACAAACCCCCTAATGTGGATTACCAACTCCCTAACGTTGATCATCACCTCCATAGCGTGTATCACTAACTCTCTAACCTGGGTCACTAACCCCTCAGTGTGGATCACCAACTCTCTAATTTGGATCACTAACCCCCTAATGTGGATTACCAACTCCCTAACGTGGATCCTCACCTCCCTAGCGTGTATCACTTACTCTCTAACCTGGGTCACTAACCCACAACGTGGATCACCAACTCTCTAACGTTTAATACCAGCCACTGAACGGAGTTACGAGCTGGGGATGCCAAATGACTCTGTCGCTTGCAGCGCCCTTTTATAGTAGTTGCGACGTCGTCCCTGTGACAGCCTTGCAACTCCCGTTACGGAAGCTACCTTCACGCGCTGCCCACCGCGCATGCCAAATTCAACTTCCGCAACAAAACTTCCGTGAAGTTTCAGAATAGTCTTGCAGCTCAAGAGAGGATTGAACGGTTTTCGGATACTTTTGAAATAGGGCAAACGCAGCATTTGAACATTATATTTGGTATCATTATTGTTGTATATTCCAAGTCCTATCAACAGGAAATCATAAGATTTTGCCGGAACATTAATATAATTAATAAAATATAAGTGACTTCCTGCACATATTATCATACCAGCCATTATTGGATGTCAAGTTTTGTACTATTAAAATAACCTCATTTCTATTGTAAACTTTGTGATATGTAATATATATATATATATATATATATATATATATATATATATATATATATATATATATATATATTGAGACGAGCTCTGATATGCGCCCCAGCGAGGAAGCAGAACCCCAGGCAAAAACGCCCAAGATAAATCGCGGGTGTTTACCACTTCGAATGTGGCGCGTTGGTACGTCATCGTCTGACGTCAGCCGCGGCTGAAGTCGGACGTAACGAGTGGTCGCCAATGATTTCTCGGGGCGATAAGCGCTGGAAAATTAAATCCTGCGATTGGCCCGTTGATAGAAAAACGAGGGAACAGCCTCCGAGGGGGGGAAGGGGTTCCCGGGAAACCGGACAGTCGGAGAAAGGCCGCCGGAGAGTTTGAGAGAAATCGCAGAACATTCTGAGACAAACCGCCGAACAGTCTGATAGAGATCGCCGAAGGGTCGAGTATACGATCATTACGTCGCAACTACGCCGCATCACCAAAGCGGAAGGCTGAGGCGACATTCCTGGTGCAACACAGCCGAAGAAGCAAGTTTGTTGGGAACGGAAGACGGGCGTAGAGGCACGGCCGTTCTACGGGACGACCGGAGAAAATTGTACTACTTCACGGGCGAACGGAGGCAGCATCAAGCGAGCCAAGGAGCAGCGCGGACCGGCGAGCGTATAGCGCAGCGAGCTGGGCGAGGCCGAGCGTCACCGCGGCGCGAGCAGCCGTTCGCAGCGATAAGCAGCCGAGGTCGATCACTGCGTTGGCCGAGGTCCAGGTTACGTGTTCCCCAATCGCCGAAGCGTGAGTACCCGTGCGACATTCAGACCGCGAGGTCGCAATATTTCCAAAGGTGTGATTAAAAAGGTATAACTAGGAAGTATTCTTGCCGAACGCTTAACACGGGAATTCAGTTCGATCCAACATAATGGAACGAACAGACTGAAAGAACATTTTAGTGCCAAGATCAGTAGGTTTGCATAAACAATTAAATTGCCCGAGTATTGTAATTAGCGGGCAAGATATGATTTTTGAGTATTTAAGGTAGGGAGGTTATTGTTTATTTGCACAAGATGGAGCAAGAACGTTAATCCAGACTTAGGATTATAATTATAATAGAAATAGGATTGCAATTTGTTTATTATAATCTAGTGTGTAAGTGTATGTGCCTCTGGAAAAAGTTTAACAATACATGCCTACTTTTACCAGAGCCATCCAAGTGTTTCATTAGAATTCGATCCGCCCTGTATTCTATCCATTGCAAGCTACCCCTTATTTGCCTCTCACAGGCAAGACGAACGCAACACACAGGCCTGGCGTCGGAGCGACAGTAGGCTGCCGCACGGCGCTGGTAACGCCCGAGCGGTGCTTCACACCCTCAGGGCTAACGACCCCTGATCAAAGACCAGGTTGCATTGTGTGCGGCGCGCCGGAGGCCAGTCCACGGCGTGTGTGTTCCGTCACAATATATATATATATATATATATATATATATATATATATATATATATATATATATATATATATATATATATATACATAGCACAAAGTTTACAATAGAAATGAGGTTATTTTAATAGTACAAAACTTGACATCCAATCATGGCTGGTATGATAATATGTACAGGAAGTCACTTATATTTTATTAAATATATTAATGTTCTGGCAAAATCTTATGATTTCCTGTTAATAGGACTTGGAATATACAACAATAATGATACCAAATACTATAATGTTCAAACAGTTGCGTTTGCTCCTATGTCAAAAGTATATATATATATATATAGATATATATATATATATATATATATATATATATAATGTAAAATCAAATATGAATATGTAAAATACTGAAATGTTGCTACGAACCTTTGGTTGATGCGACTATAATCAACAAAAAAATTATTGTGAAGTACCTTAACCGTAGAAACACCAAGTCCAATAAACTAGTTAGGGTGGCGGTCTCAGGAAAGCAACATTATTACGTTCTGATATACGTACGAATAAACAAAGTAAATCTATACTAATATATAAAGACAGAAGTGCGTTGTCTTCCAGCGCGGTAATCTCTGAATCTACTGAACCAATGCTGATGAAACTTTTGTGCTAGCATCCTTTAAAGACCTGGAGTACTATAGGCTATGATTTACAAACATGCACAGTAACATATTTTCAAAATAATAACTTTTCTGGACATTTTTCGCCTAGCCTTACATCACAGATTCAAGAGTGCATCAATGCCTATAGTTTAGCTGCGCGCCACCAGAGGATGACGTCTGAGATCTACTACTGATTTCATCAATCTCCAGAATTATTACGAAATTCATTAGAGTTTGAATAAGGTTATGTAATGTCCTTGTGTGAACATTTGAAAAAAAGCCGTAACTGAAGTAGTAAATAATGTCAATGTTCATGCATTGTTCTTTGTCCGTGTTATATACTAAGTGGCAAGAAATCATTGTGAGTTTTATAATGTGTGTTTAATAATTGACGTAGGTTGAGAGAATAAAAAGTACAGTAATATACAGTACAGAATATACAGTAATGTACAATCTACAATATACACATATCATATACAATCTAAAGAACGTCTTCTTGTACAGAAATTTGTGACAGCTGAATTGTTTGACTAAACGAATCTCACAATTGTCAAAACATATTACAAATGCCAAGAGATGGGCAGACTACTAAAATTTTGAATCGGTTATTCAGAGGGAAGATCGATTTGCTGAAGTATTCCCTCGCCCCATTGAAAACAATACTACAAGAAAGAAATGTGAATAATTCTCTAAGTATTAGGGCAGCTGTTCATTAGGAATCTCAATTTGACTATTTATCCAGTTCTTAGGTTCAAAATGGTAACAGTGGAACAGTGGAACTGTGGAACAATGGAACAGTGGTGTGTAATTTAGGAATGATCATTTACATATTAAGACTAATCTGTACAGTTGTTTGTCATATTAATTGCAGTTGTACTTTTTTCTTCTGCATGCGAAGAAGTAAGTGCAGTGGTTGGTAATTAAGCAATGGTCATTACAATATTAAGACTAATATGTGCAGTTGTTTTGCATGTCACTTGCTCCTAATGAATGAATAAATGAATGAATGAATTCATATATATTTTTCAATAAATAATTGGAAAAAATTAATTTATCTAAAATTATTTTGTCTAAGCAAATAAAAAAATCTGGGAGTTCTTTGTTTCTATTTTTAAGTATTCATGTTCATATTGGTAAAAGGGAAAATGTTTGTACGTTTCCAGCCCACCCAGTAAAAGTTTTTCTTCAATAAGTGGAGTTTTGTGCAGTGGTATGTAATTTAGGAATAATCATTTACGTATTAAGACTAATCTGTACAGTTGTTTGGCATATCAATTGCAGTTGTACTTTTTTCTACATGTGCAGGAGTTTAGTGCTGTGGTTGGGATTTGAGCAATGATCATTTACATATTAAGACTAATCTGTGCTATTGTTTTGCATATCAATGGCTGCCAATGAATGATTTCATCCATATTTTTCCATAAAATATAAGAAAAATTTAATTTATCTAAAAAAGTTTGACTGAGCAAATATATAAATCTGGAAGCTCTTGGTTTCTATTATTCAGCTCTCACGTTAAAAATGGTACAATGGAAAATGTTTATTTGTCTTCAGTCTACCCAGTAAAAGTTTTTCTTCAATATTTGAAGGAGTTTTGTGCAGTGGTATGTATTTTATAAATGACCATTTACATATTAAAACTAATCTATGAAGTTGTTTGCATATCAATTGATGTACTTTTTCTTCTATATGTGAAGAAGTTTAGTGCAGTGGATGATAAATATAGAATGATCATTTATTTATTAAGACTAATATGTGCTTTAGTTTTGCATATCAATTGCTCCCAATAATTGAATTCATCCATACTTTTCTATAAAAAATAGACAGAAATTAATTTATTTAACAAAAAGTTTTTTTGAGCAAATAAATAAATCTGGAGTTCTTTGTTTCTATTATTCAGCTCTCCTGCACAAATTCGAAAAATGGAAAGTAATTTATGATTTTGTAAACCCAGTAAAATTTTTTCTTCAATATGGGATGAATTTCTGTGCAGTGGTATGTAATTTAGGAATGATCATTTACATATTAAGACTAATCTGTAAAGTTGTTTTGCATATCAATTGCTCCCAATGAATGAGTTCATTCATATATTTCTGAAAAAGTAAGCAAAAATTAATTGGTCTAAAAATATTTTATTCTAAGCAAATAATATCTGGGAGTCTTTGGTTTCTATTATTCATATTTCAGGATCCATTATCTCTATCACTTGAGATAAATTAATGATGATAATATTGTTTTGTTATGTGACTCAGTGCATTGTCAATTTATTATTTACACATAATGTAATGTTGGTGGATCATTAGTTTTCTATTGTATCAGTCGTATGATGAATTGATTTACCTGTTGAAATAAGTTTTATACTACATGTTACTAGCACATAGTACATTAAACATATATTTTTGTCATCTTTAGAATTATAAAAACTGGTAATTATGTTTCAGAATAGATACAAGTATTTTCATTTATTTTTATGATTATGATTCATCAATTACATTATGACATCTATAACTATTACTCCGGATCTACCTACTACCGTACCCGTGCATGAACTTCCGCATGTTATACACAGCTTAAAACAGTAAGTTCCTTCAAGGTCACGAGTTGACAGATCAATTTCAAAACTTCCTTTATGAATACAATAGAAGAAAAAATATAAAAATAGGATAAGTTTTACAACGTGACAATTTATTGATAGTGTTGGAATATTATATAAAACTCCACAAAAATTACACATGTGAGTCTACAAATATTTTATTTTGTGGTTTAGATTTATTTATTGCTTTTAGTTATAAAATGAATGTTTAGAAACTGGAACTTCAAATAAGATAAATGTAATTATTTGTGGAAAAGTGAGCGAGGTAATCCGGAAATTTCCAAATGGGGGTCAAGAGAAGACAGCTATCGTGGCGTGGCCAGGCAGGGAGTAGGGCGGAGAAGGGATACAATGGAAGATACAGAGATGGGTCCCGCCGCAGGGCATGAAAATATTGAATTTCTCTTCCTGTATAATAATTTACTGTAATAAATGCCGGGTACTTCAGCTAGTATTTGTATAAAGTCATGTAATGTTGCGAAAAATCGATTTCGAAATTTTAACGGAAATACACGTTTTGGGGTTACCTGATACCCAAACGTCGTTTTTTCCAAAACGTCCGTCCGTCTGTCCGTCAGTTTATAAATTATTACTTTCCGTAGCTTATTATTACCGGTACGTAACACCTGTGTTACTTGTAAGAGATGTGACTGTGATAAATAAGGGGTGGATTTTAATGAAAAGCCATTTCATTTCTTTTCACTTTAAAACAATGAATTTATTTTAAATTTTTCAATCTTAAAATCAAATTAAATCTTTAGTGTATACATTAATTTTATATTATAGCGAAAGGATATGACCCATTTTATAGGCATTTTTCTTGCATTGTTCGTTAATTTCGACTAATAAGTTGGTTTTTCCTTTTGCAGTCATTTTTATTGTATTTTTTTTAGATTTGATCGGTTTTAATATCTTTTAACGGTACTTGCTTCAAATAACAATTACGTGATGCGCCAAATGTTCTCCACAGAATTCCTGAGTAGCCTATGCTATTTATTCGCTCAGAAATTGTAATGTGATCCGTTGTACGTAAGTAATTTAAGGTTCCTGTGACGCCTATTAGCGCTATTGTCGTTCGGCCGATTGCAGAAGAACTAAAGACAGAGATTTTCTGGTAAAGGACAGCCCAAACCAAACGTTTGACAGCTGAGTTCTCTTGAAAGAATGGAAGAAGCGTGAGTTACATCAGTAACGTATCCAACAGCTTGAGTTATTCATCCAAACTGCTATTTATAATATTTTTTACGTAATTTTTCTTTGCTTTTAAGGCATTTTAAAAATATTTTAAGAGCATTTTATTGATTAGTTTTGGCTATGTTTTAGTTCTTCAAAATCTGACCCTAGTGATAAGTGACGACGATGTGATAAATAGTAACAGAGAAATAAGGGAATGAAACGAAAAGTTAAACACACAGAACAAAACTTTAATTTGTAAAACACTGAAAACAATACCTTAATTTGCACCCGCATTGTTCAAAATGGGGTGGATATTTCAAATTTAATGGACATGCACGCACTAGAGAAATGAGTTTGATGATTATGTGAAAACTTTGTATAAGAATAGTTACAATCCCTGTTATGCTGTTGATAACAGAAAAAGAACGAATAAAATAAATAAGACATTTGATTCGCATTTGGTACCGCAGATTTCTTAAAATCTACATTAATACAAATTGCATCTACATTCAAAATAATTAAAGTCACTGACACAATTAAAGTTAATTTGAAACAAAATATATTTTCAATCTTCATGCCAATTGTATCATATATATGAGCTGATCACTCTAAAATAGTTAAATAGTCATGAATGCATTATTTGGTTCTGTAGCTCAGTTATTCAGAGGATCCGTCTGGATAACAGCAGTTTTCGCTCTTGCAGCAAATATTTTTACTTCAGGAAAATTCATATTCAATTATAGTTTCATTTTTTCCTCGAATTTTCTACTATCAACAAAAACTAGTGGTGTTACGACTCATTGGTATGACTACTAACAGTAACGTAATCATTATTACTGTGCCCGCATAGTATTTCCAATACTCACAGAAACTAAAAGAAAACTAAGCAGCTTCCCGCTATATGAAAGATGTTAGCGGTTTTGTAATCTACCCAGGAGTGAGCGAAATCCCCAAACCTCTATGTCACTAATTTACGGTGCGCGCAGAAATTGAAAGATATCTGCCCAGTCTCCGGCCATCTACGATTTCCCAGATGCGATGGATACCCAGAAACTCGTAAAAGTAACAAAAAACAACAACTATGAAACAGTTTTGATATTTAATGAAATATGTATTTGATCACATCAATTCACAATTTCTCGTACTGCGCCAACCACCTGAATTCTAATATAGAATGCTACTTCCGACACATCATGCGACGGAGAGAAAATAAGCTTCAGTATTCGTGAGTGCAAATTCAGAAAGTCCCATTTTTGCTGAACCCCATTTTAATATTCTCCACACTGGAATTTTTGCTTCTATAGGTAACGAAATAAGTAACTAACGAATTAGCTAAGTAACTAAATAAATACATTTCTTTATTGCTGGCCAGGCTCAGGACATTGGGCGGATCCTCCGCCTGACCACTTCAATAAAAAAATACGAAATAATAAGAAGTCCATTCAAAGAAAGTTTAATACAAGAATACGAAATAATAATAAGATATTTCAAAGAAAGTTTAATACACGAACACGAAATAATAATAAGATCATTCAAAGAAAGTTTAATACAAAAATACGTAAAAATAAGATCATTCAAAGAAAGTTTAATACAATAATACGTAATAATAAGGTCATTCAAAGAAATTTTAATACAAGAATACGAAATAAGAAGTCCATTCAAAGAAAGTTTAATACAAGGATATGTAATAATAAGAATATCATTCAAAGAAAATACGTACGTCATTGGAGGAAAGAGTTTCTCACAAGTGTGACACAAATGAAAAAGAGATGGAATAGGCTTGATAGAAAAGAACCTCTGTCACATTTGTGTAATTTTATTTATTGACTTTAAGAGTTAAAGATGGAAATAAAGTTCTTTACAAATACTCTATATGTAGATAGTTAATTGTATTATAGTGTTATTTGAACCAAGAAAACTGTTTCCTTCCCAAAAAATATTCGCTTTCTCTGGGATTAGAACTTGAGTGCTGAAAATTGCTTAGAATTGATATAGTTTAGAAATTATAAATTTCCTATTAACTTTTATTTTGTAAAAAAATAACATACTAAACAATGAGATCGAGTTTCTCCTTACCCATGATAAACTTAGGTAACATAAATTCTACTTAAAGCTAAATTCTCCCACAATTTATTACTTATTAGTGAAAAGCAACGTTGACATTTCATAATACCAAGTAATCGCACAACAAAAGATAGAGCATTTCAAATTAATCATCGATTAAGTTCATTAATCTTCCAGAAAAACTCTCCTCTTTGCTTCGGCACTGGTCTTTTGCGGTCACGTAGTTCCTAACCACAATTTATACGCTTATATCGATTCGCAATTAATCATTTCCATTCGATTAAACAACCAATCGACGCTTTTCCCCGTAGCAATAGGCACGGGATTCGTTGTTGAGCTTGCGTGTTCCCAAAGAGCACTTTTAAACGAATGTATTTCGTTAATTCATTCTGCGCGCGTTGTTGCTGCTTTATAACGTTCGGATATTGTTTATGCGTTTTTCCTTTAATTGATGTACTCTTTGTTGGTAGAATCTCCATGGGGAAGTATGCGGTTTGCGGGTTTGTGGTGGGGTGCAGAGGATGAAACCGCAAGCAGTTATTAACGCGTGCTGAAATGAAATTTTTGTTTGTAAATTAGAACGGCTATTCAATTTGCAAGGAAGCTCGTTGCCTTAAACTGGGAGCGAAAATGTGAGTTTATAAGCTGACAAAGGTCGAAACTCGACCATAGAGGTGGCGAGAGTGAATATACGTTTTGTTGCGAAACAGCTGAATATAGTTTTTACGTGAGACATAGTTTTCGGGAATATAATGTAACAATTCCTTTCTGTTTTGATGAGTTGTTGTGTCTTTTTTATCTAATTGAAGCAAATGATATCTCCTAACTTTACAATTCTAAATGAACTCTTTAGAAATTAAGTTTTGAAGTTACTATGAATCTTTTGAAGGAGTTAACTTAAAAATAATATGTTTAGAAGTAAAACAATATCATATGCACAAAAAAGTAACAATATACTTAGCATGACGTAAAGATTTTTAAAATAAAAAATACCAACATTTTTCATTTTTCGTACTAATAATTTTAATATTAAGTGTGAAGTTGTCTTCAGTGTTAAGTAAATATGTAAAGGAACAAGTCATTTTCTGACGGCAACACATTTTAAAATATAACATAATTATATTTCAATAAATACTTCTATGATTTTTCCCATGAAAACGAGGGTTTGTTGTTATTTAAAATATAGCTTTAAAACATTTGATTGAAATAATACACCATAATTACATTTTAAATTATATTAAGAATCATTCTCTCGTTGAAAACTTTACTACGTTTAACTGTGTCGTCAGGTATATTTAATATCAGTTAATTACGTAAGTTTGTAGTTTTTGCTCTTTTTCTATTTGTGAACGCCGTAGTTGTTGCATGTAATTGTCTTTGCGAATAAAAGTTGAAGTCTAGTGTAATTGATGTTCCTTTATTAAAGGCGGCGACGTAATACTGTACGTGCATGCAAAATAATTTTACCTTATTTCAGTGTTGGGCTTTAGGGCTTTAGACTCTAGTGTTAGAAGTTATCTTACGCTGAAGAGAGTTTTGAAAGTGGTGTGAGTAATATGCCAGCAAATAAAATTGCTCTGTATAATTTCACAATTAACCGTTGGGTGAATGTAGTGTCTGCTCCTCTGTATTACAGTCTTTTTCTCTAGAAATAGTGAAATGTACTATTCATAAAAATATATTTTGTTATTTAATTTATGAATATTCGAAATTGAACATTTTTATGACATCTTCGTCATCTTAAAAGACGTATAGCAAATTCTTGCTCATGGTTTTAAATAGTTAGTATTATATTTTGATATTAATAAAGATTTATTGGCAAATATTTACAGGAGGTTTGTACATTTAGAATCATATATAATTCAATTTAATGGTTTTGGATGTGGAAGCTTTTCATGTTTTAGTGATTGTTGTTTATGCAAACTGGACATACGTACATGTTTTTAGAAATACTCCATTAAAATGTCGAGACGAGTATTTCTTAACAAACACAACATTTCCCATGTGCATTTTCCCACCACCGCGGAAGTGAAAGGGTAGTGCGGGCGAAAGTTGAAATAGAGGAACGGAGAGTATTTGTCCATAAAAAGCACCTGCCCAGTCGGGACAAGATCTAAGCTCCCAGCTGGCCTCCTGACATGTGTGGTGATGTCTTGTAAGAGTGTGTGTATGTAAGGGTTGAGAGAAGGACAAAGAATGGCAAGGAGAGATCGTGTGTAGTCCGTGGCCCATTTGTTAGGGCTCTGCCCCTGCATTTGCCTGGCGTTGTTCGGGGAAATCACGGAACGCTGCCAATCAGTGCAGCCGGTAGCTAGAACCCGATGGCGGCTGATCTCGCCCTAGCTGTCTGGCTAGTGTCGAAATTCCTGTCAGCGTCGGGACTCGAACCCTAGGACCGCAGAATCAGCGGCTATGTTTGCTCTGAGCTAAGCCCAGCGAGGGGGGTGGCTGTGTGTAGGGGCGGGAGATGGCGTGCTCGGGAGGGGGAACTCAGTGTCGTGTGTGTGTGGGCCAGGGTGACGACAGCCAGAGGAAGTTCCATGCCAGCGTTTGCCCACAGGAGAGCAGCCTTCCCCTCCGTCTGCAGGCGCTCAGAAAAGCAGTTCCACAGGGGGAGGGGGGATGACAGACGGAGGTCGCTGGTGACAAATTTTTGGCAGTGGGCAATGTCCGTATTGCAGGTAACATAAAAGGGAAACTATCTATGCCAGTTAATTTTCTTTCGAATTGAGAAGACCTTTTTTATTTTTATAGATACTGGAACAATGGCGCAGTGCTTAGTGTGTTCCAAAGAACTGAAGTGAGTTAAAAAGTTCAAGCTACAGAGGCATTACGCTGCTTTGCGACCCACAGAAACCCGCGATATAAAATAGACAGATGGTAAAATAGATGAGAACTGACGGATAGCCTGCAATCAAAAGATGAGTGAATGATTTTGCAAATAGAAGATTATGGAAAATGTACTGAAAATCACGAGGCTTCACAATATTTTCAAACAAAATTCTGGGTGAAATAATCAATCTTGGGGACCAAATTCTTCCAAGTGACCTCTTCCGGGTATCTATTGGTTAGCATTAGTCATTGTTTTAGAAAGAACTAAATTCATTAAATTATATTGCACTATATAAAGTATTGTCCTAAAATGTTAAAACTGTCTCCTTAAAACGATGATTCGTAAAGAATGGAAATAGAATTATAGTACTGGTTACGATAAAGAGTCGGATATTGCTGTGAGTTATGTAATAATTTATATTCTATTATTTACTTTTTTCGTATTGTTATTGAATCATAAACATTCTAAATAATAATTACCATTTAAAAAAGTTTATTATCGGTTTGGGCCGATGTCTTTAAGAATGTTTATGGCAATATATGCTCAAGAATAATAAGGAACGGTGAAACATGGAAGGATCAAGAGAAACAAATGACAAACAGCATAAGTGAAAGGAAGTACTAAATGCGAATATGTACAAGTGTAAATAGTTAAAGTGTAAATGTTAGTGTAAACACCAAAAATCTCTTAAGGACTGGTTCAACTTAAGATTTAAGCATAACCATCCTTGTGTTCTAAGAGGAGGTCCTTGCGGAGGCCCTTTTAGCGATTCAACGGGCTTCTATCATCACCACCATCATCATCAATTATCGATTTTCCAAGCGAACCTTTCCACGGAGCATTGAGTCACAGAGCATTCAGGTGGCGAGAAGGGCCCTAGGGGGGGGGGCGGGTGCCCGGAGGCGGGGTCTCAGCCGAGGACGTGGCCCAACGGGAGGGGGGAGGGCAGATGTGGCCCGGAAGCGGAAGCGGGAGGGGGCGGGGCACGTCGCGTGGCGCCTGCAGCGTCGCGATGTGCCGCGCGCTTTTCCGGTCACGTGGCTTTCAATCCCCTGCGGATTAGCCCTCCGAGTCGAGGGGGGTGGCTGGAAGGGGCGGAGGAAAACGAGTGCTTCCGACAGAGAAGGCCAATATCCAACAGGGAGGACGGAACGTAGGGGAGTTTTTCAAGTCGGAGTGCCAGCGTTCTAGGATCTGTGCACTTACAAACACGCAGTCGTAAACCCCGGACAAATACACACCAACACACACAAACAACACCACCACACACTAACAACACCACCACACACAAACAACACCACCACACACTAACAACACCACCACACACTAAAAACACCACCACACACTAACAACACCACCACACACTAACAACACCATCACACACTAACAACACCACCACACACTAACAACACCATCACACACTAACACCACCACCACACACTAACAACACCACCACACACTAACAACACCACCACACACTAACAACACCACCACACACTAACAACATCACCACACACTAACAACACCACCACACACTAACAACACCACCACACACTAACAACACCACCACACACAAACAACATCACCACACACTAACAACACCACCACACACTAACAACACCACCACACACTAACAACACCACCACACACAAACAACACCACCACACACAAACAACACCACCACACACTAACAACACCACCACACACTAACAACACCACCACACACTAACAACACCACCACACACTAACAACACCATCACACACTAACAACACCACCACACACTAACAACACCATCACACACTAACAACACCACCACACACTAACAACACCACCACACACTAACAACACCACCACACACTAACAACACCACCACACACTAACAACACCACCACACACTAACAACACCACCACACACAAAGAACACCACCACACACAAATAACACCACCACACACTAACAACACCACCACACACTAACAACACCACCACACACTAACAACACCACCACACACTAACAACACCACCACACACTAACAACACCACCACACACTAACAACACCACCACACACTAACAACACCACCACACACTAATAACACCACCACACACTAACAACACCACCACACACTAACAACACCACCACACACTAGCAACACCACCACACACTAACAACACCACCACACACTAACAACACCACCACACACTAACAACACCACCACACACTAACAACACCACCACACACTAACAACACCACCACACACTAACAACACCACCACACACTAACAACACCACCACACACTAACAACACCACCACACACTAACAACACCACCACACACTAACAACACCACCACACACAACACCACCACACACTAACAACACCACCACACACAAACAACATCACCACACACTAACAACACCACCACACACTAACAACACCACCACACACTAACAACACCACCACACACAAACAACACCACCACACACAAACAACACCACCACACACTAACAACACCACCACACACTAACAACACCACCACACACTAACAACACCACCACACACTAACAACACCATCACACACTAACAACACCACCACACACTAACAACACCATCACACACTAACAACACCACCACACACTAACAACACCACCACACACTAACAACACCACCACACACTAACAACACCACCACACACTAACAACACCACCACACACTAACAACACCACCACACACAAAGAACACCACCACACACAAATAACACCACCACACACTAACAACACCACCACACACTAACAACACCACCACACACTAACAACACCACCACACACTAACAACACCACCACACACTAACAACACCACCACACACTAACAACACCACCACACACTAACAACACCACCACACACTAATAACACCACCACACACTAACAACACCACCACACACTAACAACACCACCACACACTAGCAACACCACCACACACTAACAACACCACCACACACTAACAACACCACCACACACTAACAACACCACCACACACTAACAACACCACCACACACTAACAACACCACCACACACTAACAACACCACCACACACTAACAACACCACCACACACTAACAACACCACCACACACTAACAACACCACCACACACTAACAACACCACCACACACTAACAACACCACCACACACTAACAACACCACCACACACTAACAACACCACCACACACTAACAACACCATCACACACTAACAACACCACCACACACTAACAACACCACCACACACTAACAACACCACCACACACTAACAACACCACCACACACTAACAACACCACCACACACTAACAACACCACCACACACTAACAACACCACCACACACAAAGAACACCACCACACACAAACAACACCACCACACACAAACAACACCACCACACACAAACAACACCACCACACACAAACAACACCACCACACACAAACAACACCACCACACACAAACAACACCACCACACACAAACAACACCACCACACACAAACATCACCACACACAAACATCACCACACACAAACACCACTACACACAAACACCACACACACACACACACACAACACCATACACAAACACCACAACACACAAACACCACCACACACAAACACCAACACACACAAACACCAACACACACAATCAAACACCTGCACACAAGAGAAAAGTTACAATATTAGCATTTACACTGTGATCACCAGCGCCGGATTTAGGCGTACACAAAATAAGTGGTTGTTTGGGGCACCGTCCCTCCAGTGTCTCGCGACCCTCTAAAAAATATTCACGAAATATTCCATTGATTCTTTCACTTTGCTGGGTGCGTCGACTGCTATGGTCAGTATTCTTGAGTGTAGTGTAGTGCATGCTTTTAACACGAGAGCTGGCGGTGGTCTTCCTGCGCATGGTGAGACCCGGCGCAGATTTCCACTTCGGCTTGGTTGTTCCCAACTACGTATCTGTCACCGGAAGAGCACCGCGCCAAGTGGGACAATCTCCGAGCTTCCCACTGGTGTTTCTACATCTGTGGTAGTGTAACTAATCTCTGTACTAGTAACATGTGCGGAAGTGTAACTAAACTGTTCTCCCCACCTGACGCTACATCCACTCTCTATCAGCCGTAACTAAGGTCTTGGGAGAGGACTTCCCGCACTCCCTCTTTATTCACCAGGCGGAGACCCTGCCTATCGATATCCTATTCATGTAGCCCCCTTCTCAGCTGGTTCCCTAGTTATTGCGTAGACGCCGCTGTGATCCGCGGATCCTTACTGGAATATTGCTTAAAGACTCGGTATGGTAGGGAATGATTGATGGAGCTTAGTGGGAAGGGGAAAATCGAAACTATATTGGCAGGGAAAACGGGAGTACACCGAGAAAACCATCCGCAAACGATTTAAAAAATCGCAATTGAAAAACAAAACTGGAGGGTGGTGGCGAAATTCTGACTTTAGATTCGAATGCAGCACGTCGAAATGTGTAGAGAAAGACGTACCAAGTATTTGGGTTTCACAACATTTCAATTTTGTGTGCCTGTGTTATTTTCTGAAATATCACGTTTTCCTTCAAGCAAGGTCAAAACTCAATTTTTTTCTATTTCATTTTTTTGGTATTTCTTTAAATTACGTTTTTTAATTTGTTTCTAAATTTGCAAATAAAATCAACAGAAAAGTAAAAGAATAATTGAATGGAAATATATCCTAGAAATTCCTGTTGAGAATTCGAGCTACCTGAAGAAACTTTCTGAGAATTCGCAATTTATTTTTATTCTTTTAAAAATTCCTAATGATGTGTACTTTTTTTGAAAGGCTAATACTAAAAGTAGTGTGCATGCAATTCAAATTGTTACTAAATTCCGTAGTGGTAACAAAGATCTTGTGGAAATTCATAATGAGATTCAGGGATAACCATCCACAACAATAACAATATATATATATATATATATATATATATATATATATATATATATATATATATATATATATATATATATATTCTTTTCCACCCACCCTTCCACCGCGCCTGATTGGGCTTCCACTTCCCACCATTCTACAAGATGACAGCCATCTTAGTGTGGTGATCGGAGAAACCACGGAAAACTACCGTTCAGAGCAGCCGGCCGCTGGAAATGTTCTCCAGATAGCGGCTGATTTCGACCTATCTGACAAGCTGGTGTTAAAAATCCTGCCACCGTCGGGACTGGACCCGAGGATCTCTTGGTCAGAGGCATCAACTAATGTCACTGCAGTGACATTAGTTGATGCCCTGAGCCACCTCTTCCGGTTCGAAGCGTAATCAACGGCAGGAATAGTTGAAGCGGAAGGGGTTGGACGGAGGCCGTGGCAAACCAAAGGCGGGAGGCGGACGAACCCTGAAGGAATGGTACAACAGACTGGCCTATATGGGCAAGGCAGGAGTTGTGAGCGTGATAGCCATGAAACCTTTATATGGCGTTCGAGGGGGGGGGGGGCAAGTTGGACTTAGTGATATGAGAGAGAAGAACATATAGTGTCGAATAGGGTTGATGGGAGGGGCGGGAGTTGTTGGGAAGATAAGGCGTTCAGGAGTGATAAGCTAGGCGAACAGGTAGAGAGGAAGGAATGGAGGGGCGGGACGGAATGTTTTGCAGGATGGCAATGGCCTGCCAGTTAGGGACGGACGAAGCGTAATCAGTAGAAGGAAGTGATCAAGCAGAATAGACTGCATGGCCGAGACAGCAGTTGTGGGCAGGGGCAGGGCAGCCATGGTAGCCCGACTGGGATTGCGAGGGGGAGAGGGTGGACGGATCCTTATGAGTGAGTGGAGCGGATAGAGCGGAATTGCTGGACGGAATCTGTAGAGAGGTCGGACAGGGCTGGTCGAATGGGGTGTGCGGAGAATACGGACGAAGCGTTGGGAGAGGGAGAAAAAGGTAGGGAGGAACGGGCTGAATGGGCCGGGCGAGAATTGTAGGCAGGACAGCCATGGTAGCCCGAATACGGTGCGTGGGGGAAAGGAGGAAGTGGAAGGAAAGAGAGAGCTCGCACATCGGCGAAGTAATCAAGGAGGCTACTATAACTGGGTTTTATTTTATTTTTTAAAACGTCGCTTAGACCAACTCTTTCTTTTATGATATAAAATAATTATAATAATGTAGAATTCTCGTACAATTCAACAAATTATTTAAAGCCGAGGTAAATAATGTTGTGTAATCGAGGTTTACGTGGTTTGCTTCGCAATATGTCCTCACGTTGACAGGAAGTCTCGGTTATGTAACATTAACGGATCCATTGTTTGAGCTTAGCACAGGAGTTGTGGAGAATGTAGGAAGTCTGGCGAACTTATGCTCAAACAGAAGTTGTACGCAAGACCTTGAATTACCCATGAACGTACATAATGTTCAGTTTGAGATAATCTAGAATGCAAAGCGTGTGCAGCGAACATAAAGCGCATAGTTAATATTTGTATTGGAGTCAGGAGAAAACGAAAATATAGAAACATTGGAAATTCACTAAATCTTATAGAGTAGCAACTGATTTCATCGCCAGGAAAAGAGCAACATACAAAATTAAGTTTCAATATATTTAAGAACAGTATAAAATGGTGCAAAAGATTGGTGGTGGAGTAGAAAGAAGACAGAACTAGCAGAATGCACTGTTAATATGAATGGCAGTCGCTGGAATTCTGTAGATGGCAAGATATACGTTATTTACTCAAGAAGAAAGTCCAGGAAGTATGCAGTAGATTGATGGAATGCTTATAGAAACAAACTCATTCGTCCAACCAAATAAAGGAAAAGAAGCGGAAGAAGACTTAGACTGTGGCTATGTATAATTGTTTTTCTAAATAATATGTAACTAATATATGTAACTTAATAATATCTATCTTATTAATATATAACAGCACGAAATTTCTTGAATTATTAAAATTCCGTAATATTAAAATATTACAATATTTACCCATCTAACAACTCAGCTATAACTTCAAAAAGTCCTATTCAACCAATTAAAATGAAGCACGTGTGGAGCACATATATACATTTATTTCAATAGTCAGAAGCAACGATCATTTCTTAGTTTTACAAATAAAACACCCATGAATATATTTATATTTACCGCATATTACACAGAAAAGTAAGAATAATTTCACGCTGCCTTGTCTTGATTACATAAAGTGAACTTCCAATTCCAGAATACCACAATTAGTGATGAAAATTTCTTAAAGTAAAAGTCAAGTGTATGTTAGTTAAAAGTTAATCTTTTATTCAATCTATTTCCTTTTACAAGAATATTATCTACATCACACGATCTTTTGACCGACGACAATGAGAATAATTCAGATAAAATGAAACCGACGTGTTGTGAACTGAACGAGTTTCAAACAAAGCACAGAAAACTCCAATTGGCAATATCGATATTTTTGCTATTTTCGAAAATACGAGACAGAGAGTGCGCCAAAATGTGGCCTGTTCTTTATCGTTTTTTGCTTCATTATTGGAAAACATTTAAAGAAAAAGTTTCCAGCCGTTTTTGAGAAAGTAAATTATGGTTTAAATTTTAAAAATTGTTTATGTTTCGCGCAAAACTTATGCAAAAAAATATATACTTTCGAAAAATTGAACATGACCTTTTTTGACGATCTATTTAGGATGAAATGTTGTTTATTAAAGAAAAGAATATTCACAATTGTACTTGTCGGAAGATTCCGAAAAAATTAAATTTTGCAATTTTCGAAAATTCATGGAATGCAATGAACATGCGACCAACGACGTTCCTTCAAGCGTTTTTTTGCTCTATCAGAAGAAAAAGAAAAAAATTGGAGAAATTTTTGAGAAAATTTTGAAGGTGTTGAGGCTCCATGTTAAATACATCAAAAAATCAAAATATTCGTTTCAAATTCTAGGGCCGTGACATCTATCACATCGGTCAGGGAATAACAATTCTGGTGAAAATAATGCTTGCGGTTTAACTGCTAGTGCTATTCACAGACTGACAAACGGATGGACGGACGTGATGCAGCCAATTGAATTTCCTTATCAAGGATTCACCAAACGTAAATTCTGACAACACATGTTAGAGGAAGTAATTTGCTTGGTAACAAGATTTTTACACATATTTCCTACTAGGATCCGGTAATAAGAGATTTTCTGTCGAAAATTTTCCGTTTTTTTCCGCAGCACTAAACATTTTTTTCTATACTGCGTAAGCAATAGCGAGAAAGTAGATAGTAATTTTATTTTAATTGCTCTAAAAGCAGCGTTTTGTCCTTTGTTACACTATAGCTAAAGAGTCGTTATCCGTCAATATTTTTGGTTTCATATATTGAAAGGTGGTGGTAACACAAAAAAGATAATAACAGACCTTGATATTCTTACAATTAGAATAATAAAGAAACGATTTGATTCACAGACATTACGAAACCAAAATATTATCCCCCACGCCTTTGAGTAGGTCTGAACAATGAACAAAGTACTGAGATGAAAAATATGTACACAATGCAGACCCGAAACGTTTGCAGGTATTGCGGAGTTCAATACCGCAATCATTATACATGCAAGCAACATTTCATCTTTAGGAGTATTGTATTGTTCAAACTAAGTTTTGTCGGTATTGTAAAAAATTTCTTGATATTCTCGGGAGCGAGTCGGAAGCGAGTCGGGAGCGAGTCGGGAGCGAGTCGGGAGCGAGTCGGGAGCGAGTCGGGAGCGAGTCGGGAGCGAGTCGGGAGCGAGTCGGGAGCGAGTCGGGAGCGAGTCGCGTGCGAGTCGCGTGCGAGTCGCGAGCGAGTCGCGAGCGAGTCGCGGGCGAGTCGCGGGCGAGTCACGGGCGAGCGAGTCGCGAGCGAGTCGCGGGCGAGTCGCGGGCGAGTCACGGGCGAGTCACGGGCGAGTCGCGGGCGAGTCGCGGGCGAGTCGCGGGCGAGTCGCGGGCGAGTCGCGGGCGAGTCGCGGGCGAGTCGCGGACGAGTCGCGGACGAGTCGCGGGCGAGTCGCGGGCGAGTCGGGAACAAGTCTAGATCGAGTCGGGTAGGAGGGCCAAGCGAGACTAAAGCAAGTCGAGGGTAATTCGCAGCGGAATGGGGCTGGGCGGTCGGCGCGAAGTGGCGGGGCGTGACTGCAAGGGGGAGAGAAATCGCCGCCTGATTAAAATTAATCCGGAGCCCGAAGGCCTTTCAGGCCCCGCCCGTCCCCCACCATGGGACAGCGTTAGAGTGGGGCCTTGGTAATTGACTGCTCCCAGCCCCGTTCCCGCCTTCACTCCTACGCCATCCCCCACCCCAACCCTGCCAGGCGCCGCCCCGCTTCGCGCGTACATCGCGGCTCGGAAACTTCTTCAATCTGGGACAGGGCTGTTCACTTGGCGGAGAATATGTCCCACATTTCAAAAGCGAGCGCTTTCGAAAACGAAAGGCGATAGCTCCGGTTGGATTGCAAATTTTGCATCTTGTGTAACGGGAATTGAGATGAGAGAATAAAAAAGAATTGCAAAATTTTTTAAAATTGTAAACAATTTCCAATTTTTGCAATTCTAAAGTGGGATAGGTTATCTGATGCCCCAGAACCAAAAACTGCTAAGCAAAGTCTAAGCCACGCCTAAGCCACGCTTAAGCCACGCTTAATTCGTGTCGCGAAGAGTGTTGATCACGAAATAGTTAATAACTTTTCACACTACGTATTCATATTGGTTCCGTAAGCCGGCGTCCCGGAGACATTTATTTATTACTATCATCTATTACAGCAAAGGAATTAGTTATCATTTTTGTTTTAGAAGGAATTAATTTTATTTACATCGCCGTCGCGCTCTGTTCGTCTGCCCTACCACCATTCTTCTCCGCTCATTAGGGCACTCCCCTCTCCGCTTCACCGGTTTCCTATTCGCCTGCACCCGCCTCGCACCGAGAGAGGTGGCTCAGGGAACCAACGGATACCACTGCAGTCCCTCTGACCGGGAGGTTCTAGGTTCGAGTCCCGACGGTGGTAGGATTTTAGACACTAGCCTCCTAACTAGGTCTATTTTATTTTTATTTTACGTCAAAAAACAGTTAAAACTGCGTATGATGTGCTGTGCGGAGAAGCAAACTCTTCCAAATTCTGTGATCCCTACACTAAGTCATATATTACTTGAATTTTGAATTTAAAAAATTTAGTATCGAATTTAGTATCTGTTTGGAGGACTCTGATCGTTAGTTTTCCGTGGTTCCTCCGATCAATTCCATAGATCAGTGCATCAACTAATGTCACTGCAGCGCCTCTGACCGGGAGGTCCTACGTTCGAGTCCTGACGGCCGTAAGGTTTTCGACACTAGCTTTTCAGCTAGGTCGAATTCCGTCGCTGTCTGGAGAAGAATTCTAGTGGCCGGCTGCTCTGATCGGTAGTTTTTCGTGTTTTTTCCGATCAGCACCAGGCGAATGCTGGAGCAGTACCGTAACAAACGGGCCACGGACCGCGCGCGATCTATCCTTCCCCTTCCTTGTCCTATCCTCTCCCCTTACACACACACTTATACTAACATGCACTACACTACCACATATCCCGGAAGACTGGTCGGGAGCTTACAGATTGTCCCGGCTGGGGCGGTGCCCCACTGGTGGGAGAGTCCTGGTTAGGGGGAAACCCCACTAGCCGACGGACGGTCGCCGGATCTCACCATTCAGCGGGGGAAGATCACCGCCATCTCCCGAGAAAAAACATGCACTAAACTAACGGGACTAATGACCGAAACAGTTGACGCGCCCGGAAACACGAAAAAATCAATCAATCCGATCAATTCCAAGCGAATGCCGGAGCCGAACAAACGGGCCACGTACCATGCGCTATCTTTCCTTCCTCTTCCTTGTTCTATTCTCACCCCTTACACTTACACAAACATGTACTACGCTACCACACATTTCTGGAGACGGGACGGGAACATAGAGCTTGTCCCTGCTGGGGCGGTGTCCCGCTGGTGAGAAATACCTGGTTGGGGAGACCCAGCTAGTCGGCTGTCAGCGCCGGATCTCTCCATCCAGCGAGGGAAGATAAGCCGCAGCTTCCGAAAAGAAATGCTCTATACTTAGGGGAATAATACTATTGATGCGCCCGGAATCACCAATAAAGTCAACCGCCCTGCCCCATTCTAGATACTTGCCTCACGCATCATCCCCTGCTCCGCCTCTCATTTTACGTTCCCCATCAACGCCCCTTCAGCCTCATCCGGTCTCGTCACAGCACCACGTGAACCCGCCTAGATGCACTGAGGGTTGCATTGAAGCAAACGGTTGGAAAACGTTTCCAGTAATCCTAGTAATTTCAGTTTCAAGTAATTAAGTTTAATGATTTTAATAATCATTACGGATGGTTATGATTGTTTGAAATTGATACTCCAAAGACACTTTCGCGCAAGTGTCGCATTTTGTTTTTACTTTCCAGCCCTTACGAATGTACTTTGCAAGAAGAGAAATTTTTGTAATCGTGCGCCGAAAAGATGCAATTTTTTGGCAGAAAAACTCTTATTGCCGGGTTCTGCTAACGAAGAAGTGCCTACATCCTCTTGATAAATAGAGAAAAAATCCTCTGACATGTGGTGTAGTCTGAATTCATGTTTTGTGTGACCTTGATGCCAAAACATCGATTGTCGACAAAACGTCTGTCCGTTTTTCTGTTCATCCGCCTGATGTCAATACTAGCGCTTAACCGATCAGCCAAGATTCTCTAAAATTGATATTCCTCAATCAATCTGAGTGAACTCAAGGGTTTGGGAGTTTCAAACGGATATTATGATTTTCGAGGGTACTTTAGGGATTTTTAAGGGTAGCATAAACAACCTCAAACACATTTTCAAAATGTTCTCAAAAATGGCAATACATTTCTTTATCGAATGTTTCTTCTCTGATAGCATAAAGGTCGCTTAAAAGAATGGTGTAGGTCTCATGTTCGTTGAAACCACAGATTTGTTGAAAATTGAAAAGTGCAATTTTTTGGGAGTCTTCCTTCAACTACAATATTGAACATAGAGTTTTTTCGTTCATGAAGTTTGTTCCTTAATAGCAGATCTTTAAAAATGTTCGTGTTCATTTTTTCGAAAGCATGAGAAGTTTTCGTGTAATTTTGCGTCAAATATAGGCAATTTAATATCTTTTACCTTTTTTCTCAAAAAACACTCCATTTTTCTCATTTAAAATTTCTCTTCATATGTGATAAGGGATTTTTGCAAAATTCCAAAATGAGAACATTTCAAAACTACAAAATTAAAGATATTTTTTTTGCCTTAGATAAAATCTGTTGTAAAAATTCATCTCTTAAAAAACGGCCATTTAATTTTTTTTTCAAAAAATAGATTTCACGTAATTTATGTCTAAAATTTATGAAATATCTACATTTTCCCCTCAAAGACCGGTCCAAATTTTTTTCTGAAAGTTTTCCACGAATAGAAGAAAGGGGTTCAAAAGAATGGCGGTTTTCTCATTTTGGATGAATTCTGAATTTTCTAAAATAGCAAATTTTAAAATAATACGAGGAAGTATGTGCTGTTGAGCACCTCTAGCTTAGTACAAATTCATAGAAACTTACAAGTATATACTCTTAGGATAAATTTAAATTGCTGATACTTACGGATTTTATGTTTTTTTTTACTCTACAATAGTTAGTTATTTTATATAGCTGTGACTTCTTAGCAATACGCGTAGGGCAAAGTGGCATGTGCATACCAAAAAGTAACGTTTTTTTTTAACATTGAACAGTTTCCTATTACAAAGCCAGTGGGGTTGCTCATCATTAGGGGGCTTATTTTGATAACCGAAAACTTTGCAAAAAATGCTATTAATTGTTTTTTAAATGCCCTAAAAGCAAAGTAAAATTATGTAAAAATGGTGATCAAAACCAGTTTGGATGAGCAACTTAAGCTGTTGGGTACGTTTCTGATGTAATCGACGCTTCTTCTATTCGTTCAAGTGAACTCACCTTTTTGTTGAGTTCAAGTGAACTCAGTTTTGGACTGTTCTTTTCCAGAAAATCTGTCTTTAATTATCCGGAAATTGGATGAACTGACATTGGCACTGATAGGCGTCCCAGGAACCTTAGATTACATACAACGGCTGACATTACAATTGCTGAGGGAATAAATCGAATAGGCTATTCAGGAATTCCGTGGAGAACATCTCGCAAATACATCTCGTATTACACCTCTTACATCTCGTAAATATTATTTGAAGTGCATACCATTAAAATAAAATTAAAATCAATAAAATCAGCAAACATTGCATTAAAAGTGACGTAAAATATGAAAAGAACTCGAAATAGACGAAAAATGCAAAAAGTTCTTCTGTCATACCATAAAATTAATTTCGGTACTAAACGGCATGAAGAAAGCGGGATCTTCGACGGCATATTTTGCAACGCGTCTCGCGAACCCAAGTAGCAGCCCCCACATCCCAACTAGTTGGCTGCAGTTCGTTGATTGATTGATTGATTTTTTTCGTGTTTCCGGGCGCGTCAACTACTTCGGTCATTAGTCCCGTTAGTGTAGTGCATGTTTTTCTCTCTCGGGAGATGGCGGTGATCTCCCCCGCTGGATGGCGAGATCCGGCGCCGACCTACCGTCGGCTAGTGGGGCTTCCCGCTAACCAGGACTCTCCCACCAGCGGGGCACCGCTCCAGCCGGGACAAGCTCTAAGCTCCAGACCGGTCTCCCGGAATACGTGGTAGTGTAGTGCATGTTAGTGTGTGTGTGTGTAAGAGGAGAGGATACGACAAGGAATGGGAAGGACAGATCGCGCGCGGTCCGTGACCCGTTTGATAGGGTACTGCTCCGGCATTCGCCTGGTGTTGATCGGAGAAACCACGGAAAACTACCGATCAGAGCAGCCGGCCGCTAGAATTCTCCTCCAGACAGCAGCTGAATTCGACCTAGCTGACAAGCTAGTGTCGAAAATCCTGCCGCCGTGGGGAGTGGGAACCTAGGACCTCCCGGTTAGAGGCGCTGCAGTGACATCAGTTGATGCACTGAGCTACCGCTACCGGTCTGCAGTTCGTATTATAGTTGCTATAAGGTGGTGGTAAAGGAGAGCGCGCCACTATAATGGCCTCCACCACGTTATGTGGGGATGAGAGACCCTGTGTCCGTCGCAAGCACGTCCTCCGTATAGCTGGTGCACGGGTCACCACCACGTTCCTGTAGCTATCGGAGCATTTTGTTTGAGATAGTTATGTGAGTAAGAAACAGTCATCGAGTGCAATCTAGAAAATAGCTGGCTAAAAGTTGCTTTTAATGACTGTAGGACGCACATAATGTGAGCAGGCTTCTAAAATGGAGGTACTTTTAAGATATTGTTATTCGAAGTGAATGTATTCAGGGAAGCCACAGGAAAGGCAGAGAGCTAATTTCTATTTATTTTCATTTCATTGAAAGTCCCCTAACACGGTAATCTTTAGTAAAAGGCGAAAGATTAATGCGAATGTTCTGAGACTTGAGCTGTAGAATGTAGGTATTGTAATGGCTTAAAAGCCTTCGGCCTAGCCACATTGCATCAAGATTTTTACTTTGCCTGTAATAATTACCTATTAAATAATAAAATAATTATTTTCATTTGTTTAAGGAAGCAGAGACGAGACGTCCTGCTTGTCAACGTTGTGTCAAAAAACCATGAGAACTAGGAAGACTTATTTTACTGCCTTGTATTTCTGAATCCTCGGCCTTGGTATTAGATCCACGTAGTAGTCTGGCCTAGCAATAATCTCTTCTAAATTTATTAATACATTTAATTTCGTCCAACGACTAAAAATTTGTATAAATCTTGGAAATATATAAAGCCTAATGTCATATTAATCTTGTGTACATTAAAAACGCACTTCTTAATTTCAGTTTCTTATTGTTAATTATTATCCTATTTAACAACGTTCACATAGAGTCAAGGGAGAATAATGACTCAAAATAAATTTATGTTTCGTAGATTTCTGCAATAAAATATTGTTAAAATAAAGTCATATGTATCATACACGTACTGCACCTGACAAAAGTGCCCCAATTAATTCCTCTTGATATATCATAATAATTGCCCGGAGTTACTCTGGTGTTTATCAATGACTCTTTTAGGTCCTCCACCCATCCTGCAAAGTTTTATAATATGGGTTTAGGTATTGCTTACTTAAGTATCAATAAATGATTATAAATCTGTCATTCAAAGAACGCACTAACGATATAATTAATTTTTGTAATAATTACACATTCTTTTACAACAAATCGAAATAATTTTGTTACTTACAACTATTTCACTCTTTTGCTCATAATATTTACAAAAATATTACCCACTTGACAACTTATTATGCTTAAAAATATTAGAAGGCTGTGCTTAAAGCAGTTGTAACATTTTCAATTTGACTTATTAATATGACCATTTATAACGAGAAATATTGAAGTGTATTCTATGCAAACATGAATTTAATACTTAGTGACATCAGGGAAGAAAACATATATATCAGTATCAAGCTGAAAAGTCTTCTTAAATATTTGAATATAGTGTTACATCGTATTGGTTTTACATCCAAAAAGTTTTAATGATAAATTTATTTTTCAATACGAACATTATTTTCAAATCGTAATTTTTCAAATTGTAATAGAATAAAACGCATCTAAAAACTAGGTATTAATATTGTACATTTATATATGAAACATTTCAGAGTATTTTTGACTGAAAGAACAAATAAATTATGCTTCCATTGCTTTGCAAGATTGGCTTTGATTACATTGAATGGTTTTCAAATTATCTAGAACATTTTGCGTTTCAATAAAACGAAAAATATCTATTCCAATAACTTTAATTCCAGTAGTTGTATTATCTTGAATGTGCTATAGTAATTACCCTCAAATGCCTTCAAATGACGACTAATTGGACTCTAAAACAGACGTTTTATCTCTTTATCTGGTTTAATTCCCTTACGAAAAGTATCGAACATTTGTCAATGTTAGTTAACTGATATTCATTTTATATCTCTACTGCGGATTCTGAATATTGAATATTAATAACCACTCATAACTCAATTGATTGCGAGTAACAAATCCTTTGTGGATGAATCTCAGCTTTAGGTATTACTCAAAGGGCTTGATCCGCTGCGGTATTGGTTAGTGAATTAATTGCAGATCACCACTGTGAGAACTGCCTCATCTATTATTATTAACGAAGTTTCGAGGCATTAAGTTCAGAAGCTTGACTCTGGAAATCATGTAAATCGTAGTGCATTTGTGATTGTGTTCGGTTGTGTGTGATTCATCTTGAGCTAAGAGAAACTGAGACCAAATAAATAATATTTAGCAGTAGGCAGTGTCGGATCAATACTTTTAAAGAGCTACTGTCATATTCTGGACACACAATTTCTTTAAAAAATATTTAAACTCATTTTCTCTGTTTTCTGATACTGAAACATTTAAATATTACAATAATTTTGGGATAAACATTTGATTCCATTTCAATAAACATACCAGGTATAAACGCATTTACCTGGTATCGAAGTTGTTCTTTTTGTCGGAACCCAAAAAATGAAAATGAATATTACTTGGAGAAAACAAAAGAATTTCACTCCCAATTTTCTTTTCATGAAATTCTTTGCATGTAAAAAGTATATTTTTGTTGAAGTAATTTTATTGATTTTCATTTTATAAAAAAGTCATGTCACAAGGCCCTTAGAAATCGGAAATCCTAATGTTGCATCTCTCAGGTAATACAAGAGTGACAGCAAATATTTGAAATCTACTTGCCACATCCCTTTTTTCAGTTGTATCAGAAAATTGCACACCAAAGGCAAAGATACCAAACTCCAAAAGTGTTTAAAAACATTACGAAAAAAAATGTACAGGTAAATTACTACATCGGAAGCATTTACGGACCACCTCTTAATCGCTAATCTCGTATAAGGCCTCTTAATCGGGTTTTAGGTTCCAGAACGCACTTTCTGTTAAGTTTCTACGATGATAACTATTTGACTTCCGTATTATGTATTTGATATTTTCGTGCAAGTTGGTTGATTCTAATTATTTTCCTGAAACTTTGGGTTTATGACAAATCTATGACACATTTATTAAAATAAATATAATAAAATAATATATATAATACAATTTGGGTTTATAACAAATTGAAGTAAAATCTGTTACAGCATCATAAAGGCTGGGAATTGCATTTACTTTTGACAATTCCTTCTTTGTATAATCTACAAATTCCACATTTTTCGTCTGCAATATTTTGAAACATATTTGCGAAATAATTCCTTATCAAATACACAGTTATGGGGTTTGTAAGGACGGCATTTTCAAAACTATGAAAAAAACATAAGCGTTTATTAGCGTATAACGTATAGAGAAAATAGTAGCCTCCTTAAGGCGTGATAATTTGTATTTACTGATCAAACAGTAATAAATTAATTGGTCAAGGTTTTAAATTCCTGCTCTTTTCATTTCTTCATAAATATCATAATATTACCTAGGTAAGTCTTCCTAGTTCATTTTCCTAAAAGACATTTCCTTAAAAATGGTCAATAAAATATTGTTTTTTTGTCTATTTGCTAATCTTTAGCTCGATCATACTTCCTCTAATCTTAATTCTCTTATCTCTCTCCGATTTTTATAAAGCAAAAAAATTCAATACTTCATTCAGAATTTAAAACATTAATTTCTAATCTGCATCATCAAATGCCTTTTTTAATCAATAAATGCGATGATTTTCTATTTATTTTTAATCACATATCCGGAATCAAACGTAAAGACAATATAGCTTCAGAAGTGCGATTAACGTCTACAAAACGAACCTAGATTTCACTAATGTATTTTCTGTTATTTAATTATTTATTTGACAATACGTGTATAAAGTAAACATATCACCATATATTTCTCTTTACAAGCAATTTACTCTCGAATTCTCATGACAAACATATCATAAGTTTCACTGTTTATGACCCCAGTGCAGGTTAAATGATTTAAACGCATTTAAATTGCAGGGGTATTTTCATGTTTATTCATGTTTTATCTTTCCCCAAAGACTGGGATCATTCCGTGCTCTGATAATCTAATCTTCTGGAGAGTTATGTTTGCATTTCACCCGCAATGTTTCCATTTTACTTTAGCCTGCGGAGAACGTTACAGAATTAGGTGAAACTCCCTCCGCCGCCCGGCAAGGACGAAGGGTTCGTTAGAATGACGTAACTCGATTTTCTCCGTGTCGTAAATATCGAGAAGTATCTTCTGAGCGAGTCACCGTGTCTCTGTTTTCTCAATTAAATTTCAGGTAGTTAGCTGTTGCATATGTAATAGCACATTGTTGCTCAATCAAGTTACGCTGTACAATGTTCTGTGATGTGTATTTGCATACTGGTACACGTGTTTGCATGTGTATATAATTGTGCTATCTAGTTTGTAGGGACTGACGTCATACTTTGTAAGTACCATTATAGTATTTGTGAACGAATCTTCTATTAGGCAGCGTATGTGTCGTGAAGAATTTTTAAATTCTCAGCAAATAAGACGTTTTTCACTGATTATTTGTTTCATAAAAAATATTCCTGGATATGTGACGTCCAACAATCACCTGATAAAGCAATTGCAATGAAACTTGCGAGAACAGCCACATTATTTTACCGGTTACCTATATTAACATCTATTTAAACTGATTGTGTAGTTCATCTGATCGAGGGGTCCTAGGTTCGAGTATCGACTATGGCAGGATTTTGAACACAGGCTTGTCACCTAGGTCAAATTCTACTGCTGACTCGAGGAGAATTACAGCGGCGAACTGCTCTGATCTGTAGTTTTCCATGGTTTCTCCAACCAGGCGAATTCTGGAGCGAATGTGGTGCGGAAGTTACACTAGGCGAATGCCGAAACAGGACTAAAAAGTGCCACGGACCACGCGCGATCTACCTTTTCTTGCCCTATCCTTACCCATTACACACACACACACACACACACCTATATGCACTACACTACCGTACAAGCTGGAAGACTAGTGAGGGACTTCGAGCTTGTCCCAGCTTGGGCAGTTCCAGCGCTGGTGGGAGATGCCTGAATGGAGAAAAACTCCGCAAGCCTCGATGTATGACATCACCAGCTATCAGGGGATTACCGTCATCTCCTGCGATAAAGGCATTCACTACACTTACGGGATGAAAGACTTTACCAGTGGACGGGCCCAGAATCTCTATTCAACCAATCAATTGTCCCAATTTCTTATTCGACATGGCGCTTGTAATTATCTCCTATTTAAAGCGAATACACGGACCCGTAGCTAGTTGCGTGGTCTCTTTAGGAGATAGAACTTGTATTGAACGGCCACAATTTGAGCTAACGAGTTTGAATTGCACTGCACTTTATTGCTGATTTTTTTAACAGAAGAGGGATACACTTCGTTATTATTGGCACTGAAGACAACAACAGATGACGAGATTATTTGAAACTAGTGTGTTCGGTATTGCCCCGATGGAATGGTTGATGGAATTTTAAAGAGGATCAATGAAGATGAACCATTTATTTCCTAAGCTACATATTTTTCAAATTTTACTGACTGGGTACATTTTGGATCCACTATTTCCTTTTCAAAATAGAAATAGTTTTTTATATTTTTATTATTATAATATTACAATTGTAAGGATTGATAATGTAGTTTTCCCTAATTGCAGATAATAAGAGTATTTTTATTTTAATTAACAAGATAAATATATTTATTTTCTCATTTATTACTTACTACAAATTTTACTTGAAGACAAGAGTCTTTTCAGACTCCGAATCCTATAATTGTGAGAGGGTATTTTAAATATTTTGTTGTACATTTTAAAAATTGTTGTTGTTACGATAGGGTTAAAATAGGGATGAATGTCTTCTATAAAGCTCTACCGGTTCAGTTATTTGTATTTGTCTAAGGGTATAGTTTGCTGTATTTAATTCATTAAATACTTAAACAACAAACCGCTAATTGTTATATAAACACCAATAAACGCTAAATGGAAAAATATATTATCTACCATAATTATATTTCAAAATCATTAATAACTTTGTTAAAAAATACATGGTAAGGGTAACTTTTTTTACCCAATCAGTAAACGAAGGGATAAGGGAATGACATGAGGTCAATAACTCAATAGAAGGCAAAACTGATCGATATAACATGATCAAGATTCCATTGATTACAAAAAATATTAGTAAGGTTGATACTTTTTTCTGATATGTGGCTTCAAAACATATACAAATAATAATGATAATAATAACGATAATAATAATGATAATAATATTTATAATAATAATTTAAAAATTAGCTCCATTCCCTTGTAAATCAATGTTTAGAAATCTCAGGAAATTTTACCTATGTATTCACAACGTTGCTTTATTCGTGTAAGAAAATATAGACAGTAAAGTTGTAGCAAATGTATGAAAAAATCTTAAGTTTGTAACCATTGCACATCAGCAAATATTAGAAATTCAGCTACTCACATTCACTAGAAGAAGAGTCTCCTATTATTTGGAATCGAGATATGAACTGTATTAATAAAAGTATCAAGGTGTTCGAAAATATCTTCTAACAAAGTACGAGCAACTTTTTGTGTTATGATTATGTTTACTCTACATTTTAGAAAAAAATGAGAGGGAGTTGGTGATACAAGCATTTTATTGAAAAGGTATCTACCCAAGAAATAGATTGGGAAAACCTTCATCTTCAGTTGATTTTGAATCCAATGATATGTTTTGTAAGTTGCAGAAATATAGTTCTCTCCAAATCGTATATTTGAATTAGATTTTTTTTCCAATCATGCTGAGAGTTCAGTTTTAGAATAAACATGTTTTCTAGAAGCGCAAAACATTAAAGAAAGTATGACTTCAGAAAACGTTGCAGAAATTATGTCTGTTTATAATATTTTGTTTAAGATTAAAATGATAAGCTCAACAAATTACATTTTATTGATGGCTCATGTTGGGTATGATACTTTTTCTGGTGATTTATTTAAAAAATATCATTTCATTTTTCGTTTTCATGAAAGCGTATGGAATTAAATACATTGTAGGAAACCATATTAAATAGTGAATATTGAATTGTTACAATGGATTGTGAATTCATTTTCCCCAAACGTGTTCTACAGTGGAATTAATTTTCGTTTCCATATCAACAAAATCTGGATATCTGGATAGATTAGCGACATCAGAATGGAAATTAACCCGTAAAAACCACGGAAATTGCGAATTAAAAATGAATGAGTTTTCCCTTCGGATATTTTAAAACTGACTCAGGTAAACGTAGGAAACATTTGCAGTTCGATTATTAGAAGACAATTAACAGCTTGAAAATCCATGCAAAAGTAAAAAATTACATTCTTGAAATCATCAAAATACTATGGATAGAGATAGTCTTTTATTTTATACTAGGCTTTCAAAGGCAAAATTTACTTTGTAATGCAAAATAGTTATTTATGATAGTGATAAAAGTGACATTTTAATTTTTGAGTTATAAATGTTGCGATCAGAGGTCAAGTAACACAATTCTACATGCAAAATAAAATCACTTTTAACACATGTGCTCTCCACTATTATTTAGACACCCTACCTGTCTTCAATTTTATATTAATCCAAGTATTGAAATCACTTCAGTTCTTCAAAACCTAAAAGACAAAAAATACAATAAAAATGGTTAATTTGTTGGTCATGATCAACAAGTCACTGAAGAAGTAAATGCGGTTACATCATCCAAGGATTCATCAGTTCAAATCTGATCCTTTAGTGTTTCGTAATAAACATTTTTACTCTAAGTCTAAAATTTGCTTCCATATTGTCTATATATATATATATATATATATATATATATATATATATATATATATATATATATATATATATACTTTCTCTCTCAACAGTTCACATATACTAATATGTGTTTAATCTACTAATAATTCATACATATTAATTTTCTTTTTCTTTGCATTTTTCTTTCTCAGTTCATGAATTGACACCTGTTCCTTGACTCAGTTGTATTCAAAATATTTCAAAGAAAATTGTTCCACGTATTTCCTATAAAATATTTGAGTAACTGCGAGTTTGCGTTTGTAAGTGTGTGCGTGTGTTCGGATTCGTCACTGACAGTTCGACCAGTTTCCGTCACTCGACGCGCCTTATTCTCTTGGTGGGAACTGACAATTTGTTTTCGGATCCTGCCAGAAATTATAAGAAATTTCCAAAAACGGGATTTGGCTTGTTTTGGCGCTGCAATTGTAATGAGAATGCCGTGATTTGAACCAATACCACATAAATAGATCTGTTTGATTGTTTTTTTCGTGTTTCCCGGGCGCGTCAAGTGCTTTGGTCATTAGTCCCGTTACTGTAGTGCATGTTCTTTTCTCGGGAGATGGCGATGATCTTCCCCCGCTGGATGGCGAGATCCGACGCCGACCTACCGTCGGCTAGTGGGGTTTCCCCTAACCAGGACTCTCCCACCAACAGGACACCGCCCAAGCCGGGACAAGCTCTAATCTCCCGACATATGTGGTAGTGTAGTGCATGTTAGTGTAAGTGTGTGTGTAAAGGGAGAGGATAGGACAAGGAAGTGGCCCGTAGCCCGTTCGGTAGGGTACTGCTCCGGCATTCGCCTGGTACTGATCGGAGAAACCACGGAAAACTTCTGATCAGAGCAGCCGGCCTCTAGAATTCTCATCCAGACAGCGACTGAATTCGACCTAGCTGTAAAGCTAATGTCGAAAAGCTAATGTCGAAAATCCTACCGCCATAAGGACTCGAACCTAGGACCTCCCGGTCAGAGGCGCTGCAGTGACATCAGGTGATGCACTGAGCTACCGCTCCCAGTCTAAATAGATCTGTGTAAGTGGCGTTGAACCCAGAACTCAGAGACGACACCATAATTTTCATTCACGAGGATGGCAGCATTGATTATTGCCATCTTTAAGTGAACAATTATAACCTCGTGAATTGCGTGGCAAACAAAAATAAATTTGCAAAAACCTATGAACAGTATGGAGGGGTCCTTGGAAGTTCTTTAATTTAAAGAACTTCAAGTGAATACGCAGAAAAGAAAACTGGGAGTAATGCTGAGGAATGAATGAACATGCTTACGTTCGGCATCCCACAATAAAGTCCTGTGTGCAAACACAGACTTTCAAAATATTTCTAACAACTTAATCTAATTGAACTTAAATAACACCTTATTCACATAAACATACCTTTAAACTCACATAAACTTACCTTTTAAACGTTACCTTTTGTTTACATAGATTCACTTACAAAACGGATAAATGGAGCAATTGCAGAAGTAGAAGTCAATACAAATTACACTGACCTCTTTGAAGTTTTAATCTCTTCAAAAACTAGGGTACAAAAATGGAAATGTTAAACAAATCCGATGAAGAATTAAATGTAGTTGTAGGAGATTTTGTGACAATTTTAGGAACTGAGAATGATGAGAAGAACAGTTTACAAGTGATATTTTAGGTGATCTTCTTGTGCCTATTAGCAAAAATTCATAAAAAACATAGCTGTACTATATTCCAATCGTTCAATTCATCCATAGAAGTATTTTTCACTGTGATTAAAATTTTGGAATTGCATTATTGCCTCTTCATATCCCGTATAGAGGTAAGATAAAGGCTATTGGGTGGTGGGAAATTTTGAACGGGAATATAACATTAACTTCTACTACGATTCATTGGTAAGTCCAATGCGAGGTTCTGTAAGAGCATATTTGAACAAAACTAGACATGAAAAAATGAAGTATGAAATAAATTTTCAACACATGAAAATACTTTTGAAACAGATTACAGCATTGGTGACGCCACATTCAACTAGTTAATTAATTTTATAATTAACCATTGTAATTAACTTTCAGTACACGCTTTGTATAATAGTAAACAATTTCTAGTTTTGTAGAGTTTGAATTTTTCCATTTGACTGCCAAAAAACAAACTTAGTAGAGATCGACTTAGCCCTCTAGCTAATAAAAAATCCTGCCACCGTCGGAACTTGAACCCTAGGACCTGCAGTGACCTCACTTGATGCCCAGTGCCACCTCAGCCGGGCGATAGAATGGATTCAACATACGCTCTCACAGTTCCCTCCACGCCCTGAGCGAAAACGCTTCCCTTAAGGTCCGTCCAATGACCGCGTTCGTCCGTCTCATTTTGTCCAAAGGCCCAGCGCGCAGTGGGTCGAACAGTGGGTACTAGTGGTCCTACAACTTTAATTACTCTCTCTAACTTGTGCAATTTTAGAAAATTCATAAAGTTCAACGAAAGTAAGACCTAACGTTCTATATGCCACCCGAGAACAAAGCTTAAACTAATCATTTGAAATAATTTTGGAGAACATTTTAAAGATATATTTCAAGCTTCATGTAAAATATCAAAACATGAATTTTAAACTAACAAGACTATTCAGTTAGATCGATCGTAGAATGACAATTTTGGAAAAAAATCGTTTGCCCGGTTTGAACATTAAACACAGATGTACGGACGAATGGATGGACGGACGGACGACGGACGGATGATCGGACGGACTGACGGACGAAGGGTTGAACGGAGGAATAGACGGTTGGACGGACGGAGAGACCGACTGACTGACAGATGGATAAACAAACGTTTTGTCGGCAATTAATGTTTCAGCATGAGGAACCCACAAAATATGCATTCTGACTACAGATCGTTTTATTGGAAATAACGAACTGCATATAAGAATCTGATTTAGCCATTTTTTCTTTACCATGACCCAAAAATACGAGTTTTTTTGCCAAAAAATTGCACATTTCCGCTCAGCAGCACAATCATCCATTTGTACTACGTTCGTAGTTTTGTTAGAAAGTAAAAATGGCCACAATTTCGGCAAACTGTACAAATGTTCTCCCGTGGTATTTGGAAAGATGCAAAAAAGTCCAACTCACTTTATTATGGCTCCAGTTGGCGTGATTGTACCGGATGGACATTTTACCGTTCGTCTAAGATACGGCCCGCGTCGTCCGGTAGTCGAGGGCTGTCTCGTCCAGCGAAGCTATGAATAATCTCCCGTGCTGACACAAGGGCACTATCGCCGTTTTCAACTCTCCTTCAAGAAAAAGATGCTGAAAGTGGTGTCTTTTGGGTCGAATACACTTCTTGCCACCTTCAGAACATACTTTAATGTACCCTTTTAAGTAAGTCTCAAGGAAATGCTGCGATTTTCTCTTGAATAGACCGCCGCAGCTCTCGTAAATACGGGTTTATTGCGAACCCCTGATCCTTCAAATACCTCCGAAGGAAAAAGTCGCGAGGGGTCGGATCAGGTGAGCTAGGAGGTCATTACTCACGACTCGTTCGATCGTCACTATATTGATTGATTTTTTCATGTTTCCGGGCACGTCAACTGCTTTGGTCATTAGCCCCGTTAGTGTAGTGGATGTTTTTTCTCTCTCGGGAGATGGCGGTGATCTTCCTCCGCTGGATGGCGAGATCCGGCGCCGACCTACCATCGGCTAGTAGGGTTCCCCCCTAACAGGACTCTCCCACCAGCGGGGCACCGCCCCAGCCGGGAGAGGCTCTAAGCTCCCGACCGGTCTCCCGGAATATGTGGTAGTGTAGTGCATGTTAGTGTAAGTGTGTATGTAAGGGGAGAGGATAGGGCAAGGAATGGGAAGGACAGATCGCGCGCGGTCCGTGGCCCGTTTGCTAGGGTAATGGGAAGGACAGATCGCGTGCGGTCCGTGGCCCGTTCGCTAGGGTACTGCTCCGGCATTCGCCTGGTGTTGTTGATCGAAGAAACCACGGAAAAATACCGATCACAGCAGCCGGTCACTAGAATTCTCCTCCGGACAACGACTTAATTCGACATAGTTGAAAATCTAGTTTCGAAAATCCTGCCGCCGTCAGGACTCGAACCCAGGACCTCCCGGTCAGAGGCGCTGCAGTGACATCAGTTGATGCACTGAGCTACCGCTCCTGGAGATCGTTACTATAACCTGTATTTAAAAAGTTCACGGATCGAACAGCTGTGTGAGCAGTTGCGGAATCCTGATGACAGTAACCACAGTGAGTTTCTTTTGATGTCAATTGTTAGAAGAATAATGTGAATATCTCATTTGTGTAAACATCAACCGTATGGGTAGTGTTGGAAACAATATACCCTACAATTTCTGAGGAACTCAATACACATCACACTGCTATCTTTACGTCGTGAAATGGTTCTTCGTGAAGCAGGGGAGTGTTTTCTGTATTCCAATAGCGATTCTTTTGGCTCTGAACGTATCCCCCCGGATGAAACCACGATTAATCAAAAAAAGAATGAGAATGTGTTCCGGAGGTGCCAAGAATGCATTCGAGCCAAAGGACATCACTTTTGGCATCTTCTTTAAGGTACGATAAGCGTAGCGATAGTTTCCATATGATAGCACGGGACTTGAGTCAGTGCTTCGCTAATATTTTCTATTTTTGGTTTAATAATCTCGTGAGGGCGTGTTAATTTGTTGGAATTGGAAAGAGTTAATATTTTCAAAATGTCTTGATTTTTGTAGTTCGACACGTTGGCTGCAGACTTTTATTTTATGTTGGCAAGTAGTAAATACAGATGTTTCGTTTTCAAAATAGTTTATATTTCACCATTTAATATTCATGTTTTAATTATCTTGTAGACTGAAAGGCACTAAAAGCATTTTTTTGCTTCAAAAACGTTCAATTTACCGAAAAAAGTGTCGTACGGAAAGTAAGGTATAGGAAAGGAAAACTTTTAGTATTTTATATTACTATATAAAATATTTTCGTATTGACTTCTTTATCATTGTGGAGAAGGCCATTAAATACGGCAAACTTTCTACACGTTCACCGGTCATAAATAATTCTTATATTGTGATGCAAATTTATTGGTAATTTCTAATGTTCTAACATTTAATTTTCTGGCATATTTTCACTATATCTCTTATTAAAATATAATTTATTATTTTCTTGTTTCCTGTTAATAAATTTCATAAATCATGTGAAATTAAATTATGAATAAATTTAGATTTTGTTACTACGTTTCAATACTTTCATTTTTATATTTTACGTATGTCATAAAAATTGTTGTTAAAAATACTACTAATTCGTTCTTGAAGGTTTTCTTCATAATTTCTTCCGATTATTTGTTTATTTTAAAATTTATTTTATATATAGTAAGAAAATTATGTTATTAGTAACTTGTTTATAAGACATACCTATTATAAACTACTGGGTGCACCACTCAGTTCAGTCTCAAAATGTGAAATGAATCAAGAGGCAATTAATCAAAACGAATAATTATCACTTTAATTAATGAACAGGAGTTCTAAATAAAGACAACGACACATTGCGATCTGTTTCCTATATTTTATATATGAAATTTACCGACATTCACGTGGAACATCTCGGAAATAAAGGTAAACTTCCTCTACGTACGAAGAGCCACGCCCACAATAGTAACGCGACCACCTCTCGCACGATAGCCCCTTTATGCCACACAGGAGTTGAAGAGACATGATAACAATTATTGAAGATATTATGAAGAGCGCTACTCTTCTGTATTATCAGTTCACACATGTATGCGGGTTTCAGACGCTATTGATGCGAAACAAAATCGAGAGTCGTGTTCAGAGATTAAGACAGAAATGAATCTCCTTTATCTCACAGTCTTGTGCAATACGACTTCTTATTATTGTCGTCATTCCGCCGATGAAGAATATTCACGTATCAATGTATGAAGTTAGACTGCAAGGAAAGTTTGCTAAAAAACATTTTTATCCAATAGTTTGTATGCAGATTCATTTGATTTAAGTTTAGTCTTCTGACACTTTAATTAAAAGCATCATGAGAATACAAACATAGGGTTCTTTGAAATTCGCTATTTATGAAAATTTTGTAATCCTTGTCGTATCCTCACCCTAGCAAACACACGCATTCACATTACACTTGTCGGGAGACCGGGCGGAAGACCGGGAGCGGTAGCTCAGTGCATCAACTGATGTCACTGCAGCGCCTCTGACCGGGAGGTTCCACGTTCGAGTCCCGACGGCGGCAGGGTTTTCGACATTAGCGTTTCAGCTAGGTCGAATTCAGTCGCTGTCTGGAGGAGAATTCTAGCGGCAGGCTGCTCTGATCTGTAGTTTTCCGTGGTTTCTCCGATCAATACCAGGCGAATGCCGGAGCAGTACCCTACCACGACGGGCCACGGACCGCGCGCGATTTGTCCTTCCTCTTCCTTGTACTATCCTCTCCCCTTACACACTCACACTAACATGCAATACACTACCACATATTCCGGGAGACCGATCGAGAGTTTAGAGCTTGTCCCGACTGGGGCGGTGCCCCGCTGGTGGGAGAGTCCTGGTTAGGGGGAAACCCCACTGGCCGACGGTAGGTCAGCGCCGGATCTCACCATCCAGTAGGGGAAGACCACCGCCATCTCTCGAGAGAAAAAACATACACTACATTAATGGGAATAATGACCAGAGCAGTTGACGCGCCCGGAAACAGGAATAAATTAATCAATCAATCAACCGGGCGGAAGCTTTTAATGTTTATGTAGATTCGCTTACAAAACGATAAATAAATGAATTGCAGAAATAGAAGAAACACATTAGACTAGCTTTGTGGAGTTTTAAAGCCTTTAAAAATTAGGGGACAAAAATGTAATGATAAGCGAATTCGAGAAAGAATAAAATGTGTGTAAAGAAGATTATGCGACAGAATTTTCGGATCAAATTGAGAATGATTTATTGGAGAATTACGCTTAACGGATTATTTTTATGAGCATTTTTGTGCACATTAGCAAAAAACGTAAAAATGTAGCTGTAGTAAATTTTAACTATTCAGCATCATTCATACCTACAAGTATTTTTTATAGCGTTTTATATTTTGAAATTGCAATATTTTCAGTTCATATTTCGTATGGAGGCGACATACAACACCATTCGATATTGGAAATTTTTGAACAGAAGTAAAACATTAGCTACTACGTTTCATTGGTATGTCCAATGCTAAGGACTGTAATAACTTATTTCAACAAACCTATGCATGCCATACATTTCTAATTCATGAAAATACTTTTAAATCAGTTTACAGCGTCGGCTACGCCACATTCAACTTGTTCTTTAATACTTTGAGTTATTGAAAACAATTATTAACTTCAGTTGTTTAAATTAAAAGACGTAGTGATTACCATAATACTTTAAACGAGGAGCTTTCGATAGCCTAGTTGTAATCTTATTTTCTGTCTGTAAAGCTGCTATATACTGTTACAATCTAGTCAAATTTCTGGCTTCCAAACATCAGATCTGGTAGGTACCAGATCAGATAGGTGCAGAACCAAAAGTTATTCATCTACGTAATAATTACAAATCATGGTAATGACAACGCGTTTTATTGAAATATTAGTGGACACGGCAATGCTTCGCTATTGTAGTGCATTACTCATCACACACTACTGGTCACGTGATTGTTAATTACGTTTTACACCAAGCTGCGCAAAAATTCTAATAAATGAATGACTTTCTTCAAGAATGGGTTCGTCCTGTGTACTGATTTGGCCATGGTTGTCACGTAAGCCATTGTTAATATGTTCTCCCTCTAAGATCGTGCGTTCCCTGTTACATTATCGTGCAGAAATTTGATTTACTTTTTTGAGATTCAAGTAATAATTCCAACCGATATTTCACAACCGCAGGAGCGGAATACTTGACGAGCTTAATCCTTGACTGTGCGGCGGGTTGCGAGGAGTTCAGGGGCGCTTGAGTCGTCATAAACGAATAAAAAAATAATATTAATATTAATAATAATAATAATAATAATAATAATAATAATAATAATAATAATAATAATAATAATTCTCATCTTGTTTTACAGAGATAATATACATTGTATTTTCGTGGAATTACTAATAATCAATAACCAGTTATAATGGTTAGAAATACTAGGTTTTATTTTATTATCTGTCTAATTCTAATAATATTATTTTATTAAACATTTACAATTCATTTACAATCTATTAAAAATAAATCTAAAATTAAATTAAAATTTACAATCCTTTTACAATAAATCATCAACGGCCACCCAGGTCCTATTTAATTCAAACCACTCATGAAACACTCCCATTAGTAATAAAAACCAAGTACGAAAACTTCAGAAAAATAGATCAAGTCGTTTTAGTGACCATGTGCCTCAGAGATACACACATACCCTTCTACTTTCTCGTATACATATGTAGATACGGAGTAATTTTCCTAGTATAGAGAAAGTTATGTAACGGTGCGGAAAATTGTAAATGATCTTGGCTGTCCAGGTGACGCCGCGTCTAGGTGGTCGAAACGTCGGCAACACAGCCTTCGACGCGGCGTCACCTGGACAGCCAAGATCATTTACATGACTGTGGCCGCGGAAGCCTACGACTTCACGGTGCGGAAAATTATTTTCGAGATTTCAACGGAAATATACGTTTTGGGTTTACCGAAAAAGTTTTTTTTTTTCAAAACGTCCGACCGTCCGTCTGTCCATCCGCCTGTGAACACTGCTAGCACCTAAATCATGCGTAGGATTTTTTTTTTCAAATTGAAGACCCCTCTCCATTGAAGACTTAAAAGTTTGAAAAACATTCTTTAAAATTTAGGGGTACTTTACATGAAGCCTTTGGGCCATTTTAAATTTTTTCAAAAACGGTTCCATATTTTTTCTTTTAATTTCTTTCAAGAATATAGAATACACTCATCAAGGTGGCCTACGTGCGATTTTCACGGTTAACACTGAATTTTCGAAAATTGCAGAAGTTTGAATTTTTTTCGGCGTCTTCTTACAGTTATAAAATTGAAGACAAAGAGTTTTTCTTTAAATGAAATTTGTTGTACATAAATCATTAAAGTCATGCAGATTTTCTTGAAAATGTCAGTAGTTTTCTTGCAATAGAGCGTGAAATACTTACTACTAGAAAGTCCGAGTCATTCTGTAGCACTACTAGTTAAATTTAACCACTCCAGGAGACCGCATGACCCCTGTATTTCTTCTCAGAATGTTTGCTACAGAACTATGTGCGCGAATTTTATTTTACGGAAGAAGGAAATGCGTCCTCTTTTTTCGCGATCCGAACCATAGTGGAGCGCTGGCTGCGTAATTTCTCCTCGTGGTGGAGACTGCAGCAGTGAGAACACGTGCAGGCGTTTACGGTCGCCGCAGGGGCGGTGATGGCCTTGACCTCTTGGACAAGAGGGTGTGTGGAGGAACAGACGGGCAGTGGTGCACGTGAGCAATGAATTGGAGAAAGAGGTTGTCGGCGTGGTTCGGCTCTCACTGCATTTATTCTAAGATTTAATTTGTGTGTTCCTATTTCATATGTGATTACACAAATCCGTCTATCCGTCCACCTTTCCTGAACGTGCCCCCCCCATCCGTTCACTCGTCTGCCCGTGTGTTTGGTCTTCGGTCTTTCCGTCCATTTATTGACCCGGTAACACACTAGAACTTGTCAACTTCTTAGTCCGACCATCCCCATTTCCGGTATCCATCAGTTTACCTGCTCTCATAATGTATGTAAGTGTTGGTGCTACAGCAGTACATATCTTCTCAAATAATTTCCTACCTTTGCCATTTTCGAAAATACAGATAGTTCAATGAAAACCATACCTGCGCTATTCTTTCAAGCATCTCTTGTTTCATCCCTGAAAAAAAATAAAGAAAAAAATAAAGCGTTTTTGAGAAAATGTTTCTTTTGTAATTTGCATTTTTTTAAAGTTGAAATTGGGACAAAACTTCTCATGTTTTCAAAAACTGTAGGCCTACATAATCTTTTTTAAAGATATAATTAGTTGGAACAGATTTTATTTCATACAAGAAATTTATGTCCTCAAATTCGTAGTTTTGCAATTTTAAAGTGTTGCAATTTTTGAAAATACAGAGTTTGCCGAAATTGAAACACCAATTTTGTACTGTTCTTCAATATGTGGAAGGTGAAAGTGAAAAGAAAGGTTTGGGGATTTTTTGAGAAAATAATTGTTTAACATAGCCAAAATTTCACGCAAAAAAACGCCAAAACTACATATGTTTTCAAAAATCTGTTCATGAACTCATTTCGTTACCCGTCTTTTACAAACAGAATTCATTAAGGAAAAATGATATATCTAATATATAACAGTTGTAGGGAGACACCAGAAAAACTGAACTTAGGCAATATTCGAAAAATCTGGGATTTGAACAAAAATTAAATCTGTACTATTCTTTTAAGTTTTTTTTTACACTTTTGAGAGAAATGTTTAATGAGAACATTTGGAACCCTTTTTCAGAAATTTTTGAAAATACCATCAAGACTTTAAAGTACCAAAAGTAAAATATCCGTCTCAAACTAACAAGTGCTGGAGATCCTTTAAATTGATCGAGAAAAAACATTTTTGGAGAAATTCGGCTGAACGATTTTGGCGCAAGCATTGACCAGAGATAGGCAGTCTGTTAGACTATCAGAGTGACGAACAGACTATCCAAGAGTCTCACAGAATGTCACAGACACGGGCAGACTGTCAGACTATCTTTAGTCTGTTCGTTGGACAGACTGTTATACAATCGAATAGTCTATTAGGCAGACGGATTGACTGTCAGACACATGGACCAACTGTCCGACAGACGGACACATGTTTCGTCATCAATATTCTATATATTTAAATTCTATTGGTTTGTCAGTCCGCCAGTCCTCTACATTTACCCTCTTTCCACCTGCCCATTCACCAGTCTTTTACATTTACTCTGCTTCCCTCTGCTACTTCGCCAGTCGTTTACGTTTACTCGCCTTCCATCTGCCCGTCTTTTACATTTATCCTCCATCCGTCTGCCCTTCTATCAGTCCTTTACATTTAACCTCCGTCCGTCTCCCAACCCACCACTTCCTTACATTTACTGCCCCTCCCACTGCTCCTCCGCCAGTCCTTTACATTTACTCTCCTTTCGTCTGCCGATCGACCAGTCCCTTACATTTACTGTCCCTCCCACTGCCCCTTCGTCAGTCCTTCACATTTAACCTCCGTCCGTCTGCAAATCCACCAATCCTTTACATTTACTCTCCTTCCTTCTGCTCATCCACCAGTCCTTTGCATTTACTCTCCTTCCATCTTCCCTTCCACTAGTTCTTAACATTTACCCTCCTTCCGTCTACCCGTCCGCGTGCCGTGGTGAGTTCTTTACATTTACTCTCCTTCTGTTTGCCGATCCACCAGTCCTTTACATTTGCTCTTCTTCTGTCTGCCCATCCACCAGTTCTGTACATTTACCCTCCGTCCGTCTGCCCATCAGCGTGCCATTGTGAGTCCTTTACATTACCTCTCTATCCGTCTGCCCCTTCGTCAGTCCTTCACATTTAACATACGTCCGTCTGCCAATCCACTAGTCCTTTACGTTTACTCTTCTTCCATCTGCCCGTTCGCCATTCTTTACATTTACCCTCCTTCCGTCTGCCCCGTCAGTTCTTTACATTTACTCTCCTTCAGTCTGCCCATCCACCAGTCCTTTACATTGACTCTCGTTCCGTCTGCACCAGTCCTTTTCATTTACCCTCCTTCCGTCTGCCCGTCCGCGTGCCGCGGTGAGGTGGGGTGCATTGGGCGGTGTTTGCGGCGGCAGCGGTGGCGGCGCGGTGGCGACGTGCCGTTGCCATGGCGACCCCGCCTGCCCCGCCCCCTGCCCCGCCGAACGCGTCAGAAAACGCGTCATGGCCGTGGCTTGGGCGCTGCAGCCTCGTTGCCCCGTCGCGGGATGAAAGCGGGCAGCGAGGAGCACCGGTAGATAGCTGTGTGAAAGCGGCTGGTGCAGGAGGGGTGTCCAAATGAAACATGGCAAGAATATATGAATGGGTGAAAATCCTACGACGGCGGACATTCCGTCGAGAAACGGAACAATCCACAAAGAATATTTAGAAATAGATATATTTATTAAGTAACTTGTAGTACGTCCAATACAATGTGGGAAGAATACAGGTAATAGTAGGATTGGTTCGTTGCATCGTCTTTTTCTGATATGTGGAGCTTCGGAAACATTTTAACATTGCTTTTGCAATGAGGGTAAGAACAATAATAACTTAACATCACTATTAAGTAATATCCTAGTAAAATGTGTGTTTCTTGTTGTGATGCCTTACGGCTGACAACTGTGATAAATTTAACGAGTTTATACATGATTGAACAGTAAAAACTCGTGTGTAGCAATGTATTTTATCTAAGTTAATATATTTTTATTATGAGTACTGAAAATCTGTAACATATAGTTCAACGGCTGCAGTTCTGGATTGAAACTAAAACTACGAATAACTGGTGTTTTTGGGACTTCTCATTTTACCTAATGTAATTTATCTTGTTAAGCAATACTGTTAAGAAACTATTAAGTAATACATGGTTAAGGAATATTTTTGATTGAACCTTTGAGAATAAAACATTAAAACAATAAAATAAAAAGATATTAACTTAGGTTATACCTGACAGTCAAGTGAAATAAACTTTGATCTAGTTTTCTAGACGATCTATTCTCCACCTCTCTAGATTATCGCTACCAATATTTAGACAAACCTTTCCACCTGTCGGAGGATTGTAGAAGACTGGGCCAAACCTAAATAAATAATTCCCTTCAGACGCTTTTAAATTAGCCTTCAATCACCTCCGTAGTTTAATTGGAATTTCACGAAATGTGCCAATTTTTTGGAGAAAAAACATGACGTTTTTCAGAAAATTGTGCTTTTACATATCGTCTCCTGTATTATTTCAGTAGTATACATACCTTTTGCGGCTCCCATACGCAACCTTTTTATATATGAGATCTCAAAAGAATGAGAAGTTCACAAAGTGCAATGCACTTTGACTTAAGAAATATGACAGATTTGTTTAAAAATCTCATCTAAATATTCATGATAAATGTAACCCTCAACACTCGGTCTGTTTTTGAATCTATATCATTACATGACTCCTAAACGAAGCGTTTTAGAGATTTAAAAACTACAATTTTGAGGAGACAAGGCTCAAAGAAACTTTCCTCACACTGTAATCTACAGGATGAAATCTTTATGAACATTCTATTACATTTTGTTGATTTGATGCTTCTCGATTTTACCCCACCTGTTCAGAGCCTATAAAATATGCAACTGTATGTAAAATTAAAGTAATTGGTATTGTACGCGATTGAATTACACGGGTGTACCTCTCTGCTTGGAAATAACGTTAATAAGAATAGTTTGTGCTGATGAAGGTGTATTTTATTGTTATCAATTACAAGGAGACATAAAGAACAAGTGACGGAGGTTATGAAGGTCTTGAAGGAAAATATATTAAACATGTTTATATATTTTAATATATCAAATATATTAAATATATAAGTATATGAAACAGGTTTAATATGGAAATAGAATAATTGGAAGAGGGTGTGAGAGTTCTAGCACAGGTACGCTATGTTTAATATTGCTCTTAATTTACTCTAAACTGCTATAAAATTACCAAAAGTTTCAAAATAAATGCACATTAAGTTAAATGAAACAAGTGATTGTGGAGAACAAATTTTATTCGATGGAAAAGTCGTTATCTGCAATACTGTAGTCGTAGGAAGACGCCAAAAATATGCCAAGAACTCTTAAAGTACCACTAAAGATTGTTTTTTGAAAATCGCAGAGTTTTGAGAAGCCAAATTGACTAGGGAATATTCATTTTTGAAACAAATGCCGAATCATTACGCGCTAAAGTTGTTCGCAGACGGAAAGAAGGACGGACGGACAGACGGACGGACAGACTGACAGTGAGGCAGAAGGACGGAGGAACACACAGATGGACAGACAGATGGACAGGCAGACAGACAGGCAGACAGACAGGCAGACGGACAGGCAGACGGACAGGCAGACGGACAGGCAGACGGACAGGCAGACGGACAGGCAGACGGACAGGCAGACGGACAGGCAGACGGACAGGCAGACGGACAGGCAGACAGACAGGCAGACGGACAGGCAGACGGACAGGTGGACAGTCAGACGCCCAGATAGACGGACAGATAGGTGAACAGACGGACGGACGATTTGAAAAAAACGTTTTGGGGTGTAGGGGATCCCAAAACGAATATCTCCGATAACAGCTTGAAAACTCATTACATTACTGTTTCAACATATTATACCGTGCATACGTATTCGAGAAAGTAGCTAATCTAGTACTACACAATGGTACAGACGTTTTCGTACAACTTAGTTTTGTAATTTATTTCGTTTGGGCTAACTTTTCCTGCCCTCGTTATCTTGCCAACTCCTCTCTATCGCCGCCTAGAGGTTTTTCTTAAAACAATTTCGGTTTCGTAACGGTGGAACTGAAATATTACTTTTAGAATATAAAAGAAGTGTAAAATCTCGTTCTACAGGGAAATTTTTCTTGAGAAATATTTAACTGTTTAAGCGTTAGTATTAATACGAAGTTTGAAGATATTTTTCGTAGAAAACATAAGTTTTCAAAAAAACATAATTGGAGGTTATTTGAAGAACTCACAATTACAATAATGTTTACAAATGTTTAAAAATGTACCTAGTAAAGACGTGAGATATATTTCAAAAAATTACATTTGTATAATTTTTGGAAAAAAATACAACAAAATTAATTTTATGCTCTCTTGATCAGTGGAATGAGCACTATTCCTAAGAAAAGATTAGGAGCGGTTTTTCGAAAAATAGCATTTGAGCGTCTCTGAAAAAGCGGAAATTTGAGCTCATTTTTACAAACAACTTTTAAGTTTTCGAGAAACTATATAAAATACAATTTGAAACATGAGTTTTATTAAATTTAATATAGTATACAAATCCAGTAGAATTTAAATATTAAAAACGTGAGAAAGATTTCAAAAAGTTAAATTTTTGTAATTTTAGAAAAAACAAAAAGTACAGCAACATGCCGTCTGTCATCTTTACACTGTACACTCAGCAGTATTCCTACCAAAAGTTTAAAGTAAATTTGGAGCCCTTCAAAAATAGTTTTAATATTTCTCATATATCTTTCTCATATATCACACAAAATTGCACAAAAGATACTGCAATTTTGAAAAAAATGTGCAAAACATTAAAAGGCGACTGTTTTATGTTTATGAGAGTAAGGTGTTTAGTTGGTGTAATAAGAAAACGTTGTGGGCCACATTAATTTCAAATCGGAATTTGCACACTTAAGAACGTACGAGTGGGAAGTCGAACGGAAGAAGGTTCATTCGTTCTCTAGCATTACTCACAGTTTTATTTTGCCCTTATTCCCTTGAAATTCTTAAAATTTAGTAAGTTTAAAGGCAATACTGTTGGTAGGTTTTCACAAATTTATTTAAAAAATACCATAATACGAATGAAAATGAAATCTTCAACGCAATTCATTTGATAATTCAATTGTACACTTAATTAAAGATGGCATAATAACGTAAATGTTGTAAACGTTTTGAAAGACAATTATGGAGTATGGAGTAACAATTGCCTTTAGGAACTAGAGTTTAATCAACGCTACCTACATAGATCTATTTAGATGGCGTTGGTTTAATGCCCGGCACACTCACCAAGATCGCGGCGCCAAAACTTGTTTATAAAACTTTTACGAATATTATGGCCGGATTCAGAAACAAATTATCAGTTCCTCGTCAGTAGACTGAGGCACGTTGCATGATAGCTCATATGTCTCAACTGGTGTAGGGGAAATGTTCTAACCATGCGTGATACACTGGGAGTTACTTAGATTCAATATAGGAATAAACGTAGTACGTATATGAGAAAGTGAAACTCAAACCAGTAGGTTGTTGGGAGCGTAGGCTTCCGCAGCCGGAATTAGAACTTACTTGGCTATCCAGGAGACGCCGCGTCCAGGGCACAGGTGCCGACGTTTCGGTCGCCATTCTGCGACCTTCATCAGGGCGTAGTATTGCGCGAAGATGGCCTGCGCACGGGGTTTTTATTTGGTTTCTCTCCTGACTGCTGATTGTTTATTTATTTATTTTACGTCAAAAAAACAGTTAAAAACTGCGTATGACGTGCTATGGGGAAAAGTGAATTGTGTGCACATTTTCAAAATTCTGTGATCCCTACAATCAGTCATATACTACTTAAATTTTGAATTTTGAAAGGGAGAAAAAAAACTCCCATGCAATAAAATCTATTTTCAAGGATAAATAAGCAATAAATTTTGAATTTTGAAAGGGAGAAAAAACAAACAAAAAAACTCCCATGTAATAAAATCTATTTTCAAGGATAAATAAGCAATACATTTTGGCTCTTATTACTTCCTGCCGCGACAACGTGAAAACGATAATTTGAATAATTGTATTTCCCACTGAATTCTAGAAGACGTGCACAGAAAATGAAGTTACATTTATGTCCAGAAGCAAAACAAGGGGCGATCTCAGCATTTGCTCGATGGATCAGGGAAACTGGACGAAAAACCTGATCGAGATGGGAGACCTGATCGATTGGCCGGATGATCAGCCATTGCGGAGAGAGTGCAACGGCCAATCAGGGAGCGGGCTTCATTAAACATCCTTAAAATGTAAATGCTGATCAAGGCCTACGTCTCCATGATGCCTGGAAGCATCTATTTTACCAGGACGCCCGACCGAGACCCGACACGGGACCCGCTGTTCCACACCGTCCGATCACGCTCGGTGTGCGGTCGTCCACCCCGCCCGGGGACCCCTGATGAAGGTATTGAATTTGAATTGAATTTGCCTTATTTTACGTGGCGAGACTCAGGCCATGAGGCCTGCTCTTCCGTCTGACCACCCAAATTTCGTTACACTCCTTTCAACAGGAGAAAGAAGGTATTACTTGGGCGACGAAACAGGCGATTTGAATTTAGCTCAGAGGCATCATTTAGGCTTGAGGATCTTTTACATGCAGTAAATCTACTAACATGGGACAGCCGGCTTTACTTCCCCTCCGAAGGAAGGCGTACGAAGGATTTTTTCGCCCTTAAAAATCCACGGCTTTGATCGGGTTTGAACCCGCGAACTTGGGTATAGCAGTCCGATACGCTAACCGCTACACCATCGCGGCCAAAGGTCGCAGAATGGCGACCGAAACGTCGGCACCCGTGCCCGGGACGCGACGTCTCCCTGATAGCCAAGTACGTTCAGTAGGTTGTTTACCCATGCATAAAATGTTCTAAACTCGAGAAAGAAAAAGACAAGTTTTAACGTGGGTAAGTCGCTTGGTATAAAAATTTATTAAACAGTCGATTAATTATAGTCAAAAGGTGAAGAAGAAATTCTGAATCTCAAGAAAACGTGCGCATTTATAAATCTTACCCACACGTATTAACCTTCGGGGCTCCAATGTCACATAGGCGATCGCGGGGCGATATTTTGGCTACCGCTTTCACATCCATCCGGTTTCTCAATATTACAGCTCTTCATCGTCAGTCATGGGCAATTTATTAAATAACAGCAACTGGGCATTGTAGTAGATTAAAATGTATTGAAACAATTTCAATTATTCTACAGAAAAGAATGTTCTAATGGAGATAATCTGCAAAATCAGTCTTATACTTAAGCTTCACAAAACACTGATAACAAATACATACAATATAATGGGAATAAAAATATAAATTAGAAGCCAATGGAGTATGAAGATAAAAAATTAATAAGTAAGATGAAAATGGTATAGAGGGGGAGAGAGAATGTGTTGGTAGCAAAATATGTTACAATAAAAAGGAGAATAGTAAGTGTTAAGATTCTAGATTACTAAACTCTATTGAAACCACCTACGAATTACACTAATGAATAACAAGTTCATTGAATTCTCACAATAACTAGCATAAGAGGATTATCAGGACACACTTATTACAAAAATGTATGAAAAATATTTGTACGTATTCATGAAACTCATGAGACTCATGAAAAAATGAACAGGCACGATCGAGTGGGGGTGTTTATGCCACGTACAGCAAAGATTGATGACGACGCTCACTTTTACGCAAAGGGTATAATCGAATAAGGCGGTGAAGTGCCCCCTAACCAAATCGATAATCGCGATGATCATATGATAGAGAGTACAAAATGACATAGATTTACAAAATATCAGCCTCCTAGGGCAATATGTTGCAGAGATACAATGAGAAACATGTTGTGAATGTTTAATTTTTTCTCAGCTTCTATTGGACGTATCAGACTGAAAAAAATCGCAGCGACGGGAAAACATAGTTCAATTTGAATGTATTTTTTGTCAAATAATTGTGACAAATTCATGTAGAAAAAATAAATAAAATTTTGAAATTCATTTTCGACGTGATAACGTTGGAGTAATGTCTCATTTGCCCCCCCCAAAAAAAAAAACAAAAACAAATGGGCCTTATAACATTATATAATATATATTTTTAAGATTTTTAAACAATGTGAACAGTAGTGAAAAAATATTAAAAGCATTTCTTTCAGTTTAAATATATGAAATTCGCGCCTACATACAATTGAAAAAAAAACGTTTTAACCGATATGTAAACACAGATTTCAACACGATATATGAACTCTAAACCTTGTAGGTGTTACATCGATTATGTATCAAACTTAATCGGAATATCCTTGGTGGAAAGCGATGGACGGCCTATTGCTAATGCGACTTCAGCTGTGCGTCATAATATTAGCGTGAATTTTAAATGCCAAATTATCACTGACAAATTATTGAATCAGACACAGATAAGCACTTTTTAAAATAATACATCTTTTATTGCAATTACCCTTTCATTGTATTATTTTGAGTTGGTTACCGTTAAAAATTTTCCATTTATGCCACTTAAAAATGTTTCTCAACATTTCTTGCTCCTTATGGTATATGGCGGACGACGCCTGGTTTCGCTTTTCAAACGAAGTAGTCACATGGTTTCTGACGGAAACTGGTGTTGCACAGAACAAGAAAAAATCGGTGCACCGGAAGAGCCCACCCATCTCTTTCCACCGTTGGAACATCGAGAGGGAAAACCGATATTGTAACGTGCGAAGGGAAGTGGCACCCTGGGATGCTGCTCCCACATAGCTGCGATCATTTAAACACACATTTGGAACACGCTAGTTACTTGGGGAAAATTGTTAAACGGATATTTTTAAATAGAAATATTGAAAAACAGAAATTTGGTTAAAATATTGAAAATTGGTTTGAAGATTTTATTTCGATAGTATAAATACTTGCCTCATAAAACATTGGTCAGCAAAAAGTTCCAAATCATCCTGGTAAGCAAGATCTATCAATAGTTTTAATATAAACTGTTTAAACATTGGTGAAACAAGTTTTTGAATTATATTTTGTGGCTAATTTCAAATGTTTAAACAGAAAAAAATGGTTTTCACTTCTTTCCACTACCGTCCACATTGTTAAAAAATCTGAAAACAATATATGTTATAGAATGATATATAAGATCCATTTTACGGGAAAAATTCAGACAGTACTTCAACGTTATCACGTCAAAAATGAATTTCAAATCTATTTATTTTTTATATTAATTAGGCGTTACAATTGTTTGACAAAATACTTTCAAATTGAGCTAAGTTTCTCCGTCTCTGTGATTTTTTTCAGCCTGATATATGCAATAGAAGCTGAGAAAAAACATGCGAATCACGTTTCTCGTTGTATCTCTGCAATAGAATACCCTAGAAGGCTAATATTTTGTGAATGTACGTCATTTTGTACTCCCTTTCATACGAGCTTCGCGATTATCGATTTGGTTTGTGAGCACTTTTCACTGTCTTATTCAGCTATACCCTTTGTCGCAAATGTGAGTGTGTCTTCGAGAAGACGTTGCCGCTATCTTGTGTCTCAATAGATAACTAGAGAATACCTGTCCTCCCGCCAAGCTGGGTTCCCGCCAAGCGCGATCGCTAGGAGGTTTAAGATGTCAATACTCTTTGACGAAATGAATCAAATCTAATCAAATAAATACTCAGCGTGCATCCTCAAGAATTTCTTCAACATGTTAGGAAATAATGAGGGACACAAAGTCTTCTATTGCCGCCGTTGCAGGTAACGCGATTCACACATAAAGGTTAGCTTATGCCTGAATTCCACCCATGGGTGGAGGCGATTTGATGCATGGACTACGGGGCCTAGGTCACGTATGCAACATCGCATCTATAAATCAATTGTGTTCTCCCTCTAGAGCGTGAGCGCCTGCAAGCGAGGAGACAGTGAGAATAATTAGCTCGCTCTGTCGGTATCATTTAAAGATAATTTACACATTGGGAAGGGGGAGAAAAATTGACAATCTGTACCTTCGTTAGCAAAATCAAGCGATATTTTCAAATTAAAAATTGATAAAAAATATGTTTTTGAAATTATAACAACCCCTGGAATGGGTCGTAGAGACAGTGCTAGCTTTTCCTGTTGCAGTGCTGGGTTTGACACCCGGTCGGGGCAGAAACAGAGCTGCAGCTTTCCATTACTATCGTCTTAGTTTCTAAAGATGGAAGTCAAAGTCAAAGCTCAGGCAGGCCGAGTATGCTGGTTACAGTGATGAGAGTACGCCTGCTCGACAGATGACTCCTTCACCCCCAGATGTGGATAATACAGATATGTAAATCAGGGTCCAGGCCTGGAATCACCACTTGATGGCAAAAGTCGGATTAATATGTATACGTATGCGTATAGAGAGAGAGTGGGCGTGAGCGACAGCGCGAGGGAGCGTGAGTGCGAGAGGGCGAGAGCGCGAGAGTGAGAGTGAGGGTGAGAGAGAGAGCGATTGAGAGAGAGACATAGACACAGAGAGCGAGAGAGTGACAGAGAGAGAGAGGAAGAGAGAGACAAAGAGATCTCCGGCGCTCTATCGAAGACGAAAACGCCGGAATCCCACGTGATCTGCAGTCAATTAAGATTGTTCTAAAATTGCCAATAATACGCTGGAGCCGTTATTTACCCCTTCAGCATCTTCTCTATAAAAAAATAGAGTTCCATTCTCGGTGGCACGGTTTTCAAAACTGGCTAGACAGCCGGGTCGAATTCAGTCGCTGTCGGAATGAGAATTTAACGGCCGACTGCTCTGATCGGCATTTTTCTGTAGTTTTACCAGTCAATAACAGGTCAATGACTGAACGATACCCTAATAAACGAGGCACAGACCGTGGGCGATCTTTCCTTCCTCTACTTTGTCTTTTTCTCATCCTTACACGCTCACAAACACACGCTTTACACTACCACACATGACCGAAGACCGGACGGGGGGTTAGAGCTTGTCCCGGTTGGGGCGGTGCAACGCTGGTTGAAGATACCTGGTTGCGGAAAACCCTGCTAACCGACATGAAGAACGGCGTCGGATCTCACCATCCAGCAGGGGAAGATCATCGCCACCTCCCACGACAAAATACATGCACTACACTTATGGGTCTAATGCCATTAGCTCAATCATTCAATCGCGACACAGGAAGAACAATTGCATTCACTGCTCAGTGGCAGCATTGATTCGGCCGCTACTCACTCCTTGTCTCCTACCACACACAAGCACACTCACACTATCATGCACTATCACGCACCGGGAGTGGTAGCTCAGTGCATCAACTGATGTCACTGCAGCGCCTCTGACCGGGAGGTCCTTGGTTCCCACTCCTCACGGCGGCAGGATTTTTGACACTAGCTTTCCTGCTACGTCGAATTCAGTAACTGTGTGGAGGAGAATTCTAGCGACCGGCTGCTCTGATCGGTAGTTTTCCGTGGTTTCTCCGATCAACACCAGGCGAATGCCGGAGCAGTACCCTATCAAACCGGCCACGGACCGCGCGCGATCTGTCCTTTCTCTTCTTTGTCCTATCCTCACCCCTTACACACACACTTACACTAACATGCACTACACTACCACATATTCCGGGAGACCGGTCGGAAGCTTAGAGCTTGTTCCGGCTGGGGCGGTGCCCCGCTGGTGGGAAAGTCCTGGTTAGGGGGAAACCCCACTAGCCGACGGTAGGTCGGTGCTGGATCTCGCCATCCAGCGGGGGAAGATCACCGCCATCTCCCGAGAAAAAACATTCACTACACTAATGAGACTAATGACCAAAGCAGTTGACGCGACAAAATCAATCAATCAAGCACTATCACGCATGTCTGGAGCTTAGGTCCGCGGTTAGAGGAGACACAGGGAGGTAGGCGAACTTCGATAGGCAACGTTTATTGCTTCCCCGCACTACACGTTCCAGCATGGAGGAACGAACACGAGACACAATTTCTCGATGTCTTACTGCACCACATGTAAAGGATTAATTTACTTTTCCTCTTGAGAATCCTAATGACAAAGTGCATGATCACTGTGTAGGGGACTAACGAATGACGATGTGAGTATGAATCCGTACAGAGAGAGAGGAAAGCAGTCAGAAGGTAATTAAGAAATAGAAAGGCAGAGAGAAACAGGATATTACACAAGACGAAATGTGATTGTGCCTTTGCGTTGACTCTCGCCAACATGATGTACTGACGGTGATGGATATGTTCGAAACAACAAGTAAACAGTCAAGAACCGTTTTCCTCACTTTTGCAAACACATGATGTTGTATCACCTAGGATGTGAACGAGCTAGATTGCTTTGTTGTTTACAAACGACGAACTTTTGTTACCGTCAATTACCATCTTTGTTCTTTTGAATAATTAAACCACACAAGAGCTGCTAGGGTAAGAGAAGACACTATAATTATACAATGAAAATAGAATATTCCATGTTAAACTTTATGTAAATGATGGTTTTGAGAAATATCAAGAAATTGTATGGCATTTTGGAACGTAAATGAGACGACCCACAACGAATATTCTGCAAGTTAATTTATTTACAGCACGAAAAAGATGTTTTGTTAGTTAAGTTCACATTCAAATTGTTGTACAGTGTGAGGTGTTTTCAAAACATTTGACACTAAAAAGGTCATCAGTAAAGTGAATCATTGCTGTGGGCGTGGACAGGAACGTGAAGCGTGGGGTTGCAAGCGGCGTGGGCTCGGTCGGAGCGTGAGCACGGGCGTGGGGGAGAGCGTGCGCGCATCGTGGGTTGTTGGATGTGGGATTGGAAATGGCTAGGGATTGGCAGTCAGCTGGAAATTAGCGTTGGCAAGAGCGTGAAGCGGTGCTTTTGTGGTCGTTGTTGTTAGTTAGTTAATGCCTTATTTTAAGTGGCGAGACTCGGGCCATCAGGCCCGCTCTTCCGTCTAACAACGCAAATTTCGCTACGCTCCTTTCACCACCTAGCGGAGAAAGGAAGTATTATCTTGGGCGACGAGACACCCGGAACTCAATTTTGATCAGAGGCTTCATTTAGGCTTGAGGATATTTTACATGCAGTTAATCTACTACCGGGGGCAGCCGGCTTTACTTCCCCTCCGAAGGAAGGCATACGAAGGATTTTTTCGCATTTAAAAATCCACGGCTTCGATCGGATTTGAACTCGCAAATTCGGGTACAACAGTCCGATACGCTGACCGTTACACCACCACCATTGTTGTGTGCGTGAGAGGGAGCGTGCGCGTATCGTGACTGGTGGGCGTTGGCTCTGTTGTGACCGTGGGCGACAACGCACTGGAGGGTGCCTGCGTGAGCGTGGAGATTCTGAGGATAGTTTTGGGCGCAGACGAGAGTGTATATCATAAAGGCGTTGCAGTTTGTTGGCAAGTGGCATGAGCTCCGTCGTCACAATATGCGTAGGCGACGTGTTAAGGATACAATACTTAACGAAATCAATAATTCTGTAGACATGTTCGTGGGGTCCTGGTCGTTATTGTAGCCGCGAAAGAAAGCTAGAGTACGTCGCGAGGGCGTGAGTGTGCGTGGGAACGGTCGTAGCCGTGGGCGTTAATGTGCGCGGGCTGAGCATGGCCGTAAGCGTGGGCGTTAATGTGCGTGGGCTGAGCGCAGTCGAGGGCGTGGGCGCGTGGGCGTAAATGTGCGTGAGCTGAACACGATCGTGTCCGTGGGCACGTGGTCGTTAATGTGCGTGGGCTGAGCACGGTCGTGGGCGCGTGGTCGTTAATGTGCGTGGGCTGAGCACAGTCTTGGCCATAGGCTCGTGGGCGTTAATGTGAGTGAGCATGAGCACGGTCGAGGGCGTGGTCGCGTGGGCGTAAATGTGCGTGGGCTGAGCACGTTCGTTGCCGTGGGCACGTGGTCGTTAATGTGCGTGGGCTGAGCACGGTCGTGGGCGCGTGGTCGTTAATGTGCGTGGGCTGAGCGTAGTCGTGGCCATGGGCTCGTGGGCGTTTAATGTGAGTGAGCATGGGCAACTGGTGGAGGGCGTGGGCGCGTGGGCATTAATGTGCGTGGGCTGAGCACGGTCGAGAGCGTGGGCTCGTGGGCGTAAATGTGCGTGAGGTGAGCACAGTCGTGGCCATGGGCTCGTGGGTGTTAATATGCGTGGGCTGAGCACGGTCGTTGCTGTGGGCATGTGGGCGTTAATGTGTGTGGGCTGAGCACCGTCCTGGGTGTGAGCGCATGGGCGTTTAATGTGAGTGAGCATGGGCAACTGGTGGAGGGCGTGGGCGCGTGGGCATTAATGTGCGTGGGCTGAGCACGGTCGAGAGCGTGGGCTCGTGGGCGTAAATGTGCGTGAGGTGAGCACAGTCGTGGCCATGGGCTCGTAGGTTTTAATGTGCGTGGGCTGAGCACGGTCGTGGGTGTGGGTGCGTGGGCGTTAATGTGCGTGGGCTGAGCACGTTCGTTGCTGTGGGCACGTGGGCGTTAATGGGCTGAGCGTAGTCGTGGCCATGGGCTCGTGGGCGTTAATGTGAGTGAGCATGGGCAACTGGTGGAGGGCGTGGGCGCGTGGGCATTAATGTGCGTGGGCTGAGCACGGTCGAGAGCGTGGGCTCGTGGGCGTAAATGTGCGTGAGGTGAGCACAGTCGTGGCCATGGACTCGTGGGTGTTAATGTGCGTGGGCTGAGCACAGTCTTGTCCATGGGCTCGTGGGCGTTAATGTGCGTGGGCTGAGCACGGTCGTGGGTGTGGGTGCGTGGGCTTTAATGTGCGTGGGCTGAGCACGTTCGTTGCTGTGGGCACGTGGGTGTTAATGTGCGTGGGCTGAGCACGGTCGTGGGTGTGGGTGCGTGGGCGTTAATGTGCGTGGGCTGAGCACGTTCGTTGCCGTGGGCACGTGGGCGTTAATGTGAGTGAGCATGGGCAACTGGTGGAGGGCGTGGGTGCGTGGGCTTTAATGTGCGTGGGCGTGAGCGGCGGGTGTCGCTGCGCCCGCGGGCGAGCGGGGGGCGATGGGGTGCCCCAGGGTATTGATTGACGCCCTCGAGCGGCGCCGCCCAGCGCTGGGTTCGAACCCAGGCGTCTCGCCCGTTCCCGATCGCCCGCTGGCTTCCTGCGTGCACGCTGCATCACCTCTATTCCTACCTGGATGCAACACATTACGAAAACAACTCTTACTGTTCACGTGTCCAGTTACCTGTAGAATACATGGCAAAACCAGATTCATTCACAAATAGAAACATTCAATAACCACAAAGGTTAGTTGCCTAACATAATAAATCAGTTTTTCGACCAATATGTCGAAATGTTATCTTGAATTTACAACAAAATTGTTACTTAAAACACCGTTTCACCCATATTGTCATATTGGATTAACCCCTAAGTACGTGAAAATTAGTAGAAAACAGATGTAAAGCATTCAGTAAAACCAAAAGTTTGTTATCATAGCGTGGGAAATCGTGTCGCCAATATATTTCAAGACTATCTTCATTTTACAAAAGAAGTATGTTTGTATACACAATTTTAACGATTTAACAGATTAGATTATTTTTTTACACGCCATATGGTTGGCTGAATTCACCAATAGAGTAATTCATCTTCTCTTCAAATGAAGATCTTGGGGCAGATACAAGAAACACTGGGACCAAAATTCGAGATATTAATATTTACGAACAATGAGAAGCTTGCTTTTGCCTCTGTGGCATATTTTGTTACTACTCGAAACCCGTTGTGTTTTTTTCGTATTCTTTTTTTCTATAACATTTTATAATTACGACACTCCTCTCTGTGGAACTGAACTGGCCGTGCTTTAACTGAAACCCACTTCCCCGTCATAGAATAAAATGTTTTTTGCTTAAAGATACGTCACAATCGTGTATATACAATTGCATCAGGGAGAACACAGAAATTTACGTTATTTTAGTTTAAATGTGTACTGATCTCTGAATGCATGTATTGTGTATGTGGTGATTTTCTGTCTATTTCTATGTTAGTTATTAACACATTCTGGAAATTGTTCTTAATATCTCCAACATTAATAGGAAATGACAACAATGAAACGGTTCCCCTTCGCTTTCATTAGCGTCTTTTTCCTGACTCTATCAGTTTTTTACCCTAAACAGGATACATTCCTCTTGATCGATTGTATAGGGAAGCATGTTACAAAAGTAATTGACCGCTGTCAGTAAACAATTTTTTTTTGTTTTCTCTTGTTTTTACTCATCATTTAATTTACCAGATTGTTGTGCGCTATTTAATTTCGTTTAAAAGTATTATATTCCATTACCGAATATAAATCGCCTTGTAAGGGTGATTTTTTATGTCAAAGTACTTATACAAACTTGTCAGTGCCGGCCCGGTGGCCGAGATCGCTAAGGCAGTAGTGTCGTAGTGATCTCGGACCGAAGGGTCGCGGGTTCGAGTACCGCCTCGGGCATGGTTGTATTTGTGTTCGTCCTTTCACCCCTTATCATCAATCACCATATCGTTTCATCCACATAGTTACTATACCGTTAACAGCAATAGTGGTCGCTAATAACCTTAGATGTTGATGCGACCTTAAATAACCAAAAAAAAAAGAACTTGTCGGCCTTGTCGGTCACGAGTCAGAATTATTAATTTCAATAATTATTTCATTGACGTAGTCCAGAAAAGTACCAGAAATCTCAGTTTCCCTTCCGTTCCCATAACCTCCCCAAAAGCTAGACATCGATTCCACATTTTCTAGTCGTCCATTTAAGAGAATATAGGAGTAAACATCACTTACCTCTAATCACTTGCGATGAATCAAGGGATTGCTCTAAATGTCGACCGTATAGAAACACGTAAAGACCATTGAAAAGTGTTCCATTCATGCCTTTGCTTGAATCAGCTCACATGACTTTAACCTCAGCAGCACTTACCTTTTAATCGATCGCAAAGACATAGCTACTGTAGAAAATAATACTGTTAATGACTTTATGACCTCTCTTTTTACTTCATTGAAACGAATAGATATCGATGAGAGGTGAGCTAAAGAAAATAGAACAGAAAATTGACGGAGAAGGAGAAAGAGAAAACGAAAAGGAAAGAATGTCAGACAAATGATACACAATAAAGGAGAAATAAAAAAATGCTCATTTTAAAAGAAAACAGGTGACTTTTCGAGAAACTTTATATGACATTATTTCAAGCATATTTACTCATAAATATATTTATGTGAAGAAACTGCTTCTAATATAAATATTACTGACGTGAGAGTCCAGTCAAAATATTTCATTGTTGTAGTTTTTGGAAAAACAAAAGAATAGAGCAATATGGCGTTTATGTGTTGATTATGATTATGATTATAATGATTTATTTTTAGTTTATTGTTGATTTTGGCAATGATTTTTCTGCCCAAATCTTCGTTTTTTATCACATATGACTTCCAATATACTACGTAGTTAGCATGCAAAAACGTAAAAATTAAAGACAATATTCCGGACAGAAACGAAATGGAATATTGAGGAAATAGGGAATGTGAAAAAAGTGGCAAAAAGGATTAGATTGAGACAAGGAAACAAAAGGTAGGACTCCTGAAAGAAGATACAAAAGTCATACAAGAGAGAATGGGAACTGTGTAAAGGGTAAAGGGAAAAGGAAGGGGTAAAGGAAAAGGGAAAGGGAAGTAGTGGTTATGGAGAAGGCGCAAAAGTATCAGTGAGCATTGAGAAACATCAAAGAGGATGAAAATGAAGAATTGGAAAAAAAGGATGAGTAATTGAGTGTGTGCAGAAAGAAAGTAGGGAGGAGGAAAAATATGAAAAGAGAAACAAGGATAAAGGGAAATTTGGAGAAAAGGATTGTGCGAGAAAGAAAATGGGGGAAAGAAGTAAGGGTAAAAAATAAAATGAAAATAAAAAAGTAAGTAGAGAAAGAGAAAATTGGAAAGAAAAATGTGAAAAATAGAAAGGGTTGGAGAAACTGAGTAGAGAGAGAGAGAGAGATAGAGAGAGAGAGAGAGAGAGAGAGAGAGAAAGAGATGGAGAAGAATGAATTGGGAAAGGAACAGATAAAGAGTAATGTAGAGTAAGATTAAAGACGGTGTAATGGGTTAAATTAGAGAATATTGAACCCCGAATGGGAAAAGAGAACAACGGAGAGGAAGAAGAAAAGAGGTTAGAGTGAAGAAAATTGATGAAGGCGGAAGTGAGAAGTAGAAAAAGAGAGAACGTGGGATTGCGTAAAGAGATGATAGTACAGTGGGTAAACCTATATATTTCGGAAAGAATCTTTTAATGGAAGAAAGAGAGAATTAGAGAGAATATGAGTAAGAAAGTGCGATAAGAAAAGTGAAAAATAATATGAAAAGTGAGAAGTAGGAGTAAGAACACCGAGAATGTAAAGAAAAATAGCGGAGAGAGAGAAATAAATATGGAAAGAGAAAGGTGGATAATGAACATTGAGGGAGAAAGATGGTAAGAAAATAGAGGAAACGAGAAAATAATAGGTGAAGGTGGAAGAGTGGAAGAGATTGAGAGAGAGAGAGAGAGGGAGAGAGAGATGAAGTCAGTAAGAAAATGGAGAACGAGAATGAAAAGAATCGGTCTATATGGAATGGTGGAAGAGGTAAAGGGAGTATGAGGTGACGACAATAAAAAATTAAAGAGAATAAGAGAGAACGAGAAATATCACCAAAGACGCAAATACGGAAGAAACAAAGCGCGTAGTTCTTCAGAGTGTGCAAGAAAGCGTGAAGTGTGAAGAAAGGGAATCTGGCACAGACCTTCTCTAGCAGCCTGCGGCGGCATATGATTCCTCATCCCATCACTCTCTAGGCGTTTCCTTCCCCTCTTTCCTCTTTCCCTTCCACTGGAAGAATCGGCGCCGCGCTGGGCGACGCCGACCTCGGCGGAGGGCGCCATTAGTCCCTCGCCCTCCCCTCCACCCCCCAGGCGAGCAGCAGCGAGGGCTGCGACTAATCGACTCATCGACTGCCACCGCCCTCGGCCTCACGCCAATGTTGTAAGCGCTACTCCTGGCACAACGTAGCTCAAGCATGTCTTTTTCCTATATTTTTAATAAGTCTTTGACACGCCTTTACTCAACAATTGTATTCATTTTCACATTATATATGTGTGGTGGTGACGTGGGTCAGGGCATCATCTAATGTCAGCCTATCACTGGGTGGTCTCGGGGTTCGAGTGCCGATGATGGCTGAATTTTTGACACTAGCTATAAGGCTATGATTGTCGCCGATCAATACAGGAGAATGCAGGAGCAGTATCCTAAGAAACGGACTTTCTTTCTTTCCTCTTACTCGTCCGATCCTCACCCCTTACACGAACATGCACTACAGTTCTACCCATGCCGGGAGACCGATCGGGGGCTTGGAGTATGCTCTGCCTGGGACGGTACCTCGCTGTGGGATATCCTTGGTTGGGAAGAACCCCACCTGTCGGCAGGGTGTAGGTCGGCGTCGGATTTCACCTTGCAACAGGGAGAGACCACCGCCACTTCCAGAGATAAAACTATGCACTACACTTACGGGAGGAATGACCTTAGCGGTTGACGCGCCCAGAATCACTAATCAATCAGTCACAATCGGTCAATGTATTTTAATACTGTGTTCTTGAATTTTGGTGTCATGATTTTTTTTTTCATTTTAATGAAATTAATCGCCGGGGAATCATAATCTGAAATTAAACTGACATAGATTTGTTTTCTATTTTTCTACCTCCATTGCTACAAACACAAATAGCAACATTAAAACTAACTGCTATACCGCAAGAAGAATATCGAGGCATTTTCATTTTTGTTGAATTGGAGATCTCAAGGTTTGAGGCTCTACAGTGAGCGATATTGGACACTATATAGCTATGTCAAATTCAGATGGAGACTGCAAGCGACTGACAGTGCAGCCCCTGGTGTGTGTCCACGAAGCAATCAATATGGATGAGTTATTCTTAATTTCAATTAATCCTTGTGGTTCCATTAACAAGCACATTGAGCAAACTTTAAAAAACATTGCAAATTTCTCATTCACACGAAAAAAATGAGTGCAAAACATTATTCCTACGTATATTCTCATAACAAAAGTAATTTCGAAATGATGTGGAAAATTTTAACAAATCTCACATTATTATTTCATTTTTGGGTGGGAAATGACGAAAATCCCAGAAGAAAACTTATAATTCTTTACTGTTATGAGAGACTATTTGACTGCGTGTTGAACAAAAAATTCCATTGATTTTGAGGTTAAAATCTAGAGGCTGAAAAGGATTTCAACAGCATATTTTCTTCCATGGCTTTAATGACTTCATCCATTTTCAGCTCCTGTATCTATCCTAGCCGCCAAGACTTGTGACAGATAATTAAACGGAAGAACTTTATTAATAAAATTCGTGCAATCATGAAGAATGTTTAAAAACATTATAGAAGCATTGGTTACAGGGCGGTCGAAAATAACAAATAAATATTTGGCTGAGAACACGGAGAAGTCGTCAAATTAGATTGACAGATGTCAAACATATATCAATAGATATCCGGAAGGTTTCCATGGTGTCAAATACGTTGTTGTTTAGAGAAGATTAAACTTCTTGAATAAAGTCGCTCGCTTAAGATGTACATCGGAGGTACAGAGCTCTGAACATTCAGAGAAGGTACATGAATGCAGAGAACATTATGGACGCATTGTATAACACTGTTCGGAAAGGAAAGTTTCATAAATAATGACTGGCGTAAATTTAACAGTGAGTGAGTGAGTTTAATAGTGAGTAAATGCTGTGAGTACTAAGGCAATGTTATTCCAACGTGCGCACAGGCATTCATTGATATTTAACACTTATGAAGAAAATTGATTGGACCGGGAGTGGTAGATCAGTGCATTAACTGACGTCACTGCAGTGTCTCTGATCCGCAGGTTCTAGGTTCGAGTCCCGACAGTGGCAAGATTTTTGACACTAGCTTGTCAGCTAGGTCGAATTCACTCACTGTCTGGTGGAAAATTCTAGCATCAGGCTGCTCTGATCGGTAGTTTTCCATGGTTTCTCCGATGAATACCAGGCGAATGCCGAAACAGTGCCCTAAAAAACGGGCCACAGACCGCGCGCGATCTTTCCTACCTCTTCCTAGACCTATCCTCTCCCATTACAGGCACTTACAGTAAAAAGCACCACACTACCACACATGCCAGGAGACGGGTCAGGAGCTTAGAGCTTGACCCGACAAGGGCGGTGCCCCGTTAGCGGGAGATACTTGGTTAGGGAAACCCCGCAAAGCATCATGTAGGTCGGTGCCGGATCTTACCATTCAGCAGGAGAAGAACAGCGCCACCTCACGAGGGAAAACGTGCACTACTCGTACGGGTCCAGTGACCCGGGCGTATGCCGCCGCGTGAATGAGAAGAATCGCTCGTCCGATTCCTTTTTTTCCTTCGTCGGTTGAACCAGAGATAACTGGAGGAGCGCTGTAATCGCGAGCTCCGGTTCAATTACTCGGAGGCCAGGCTCTGCATGACAGCGCTAATCAGCAGCCGTGGCCTAACAGTTCATGAACCATTCTATTTATGCTTCGGTCAATAACCTAATGCATTTCAATTTCCATAATAAAGCAACTGACCGGTAGCGGTAGCTCAGTGCATCAACTGATGTCTCTGCAGGGCCTCTGATCGGGAGGTCCTAGGTTACACTCCCCACGGCGGCAGGATTTTCGACACTAGCTTTTCAGCTAGGTCGAATTCATTCACTGTCTGGAGGAGAATTCTAACGGTCGGCTGCTCTGATCGGTAGTTTTCCGTGGTGTCTCCGATCAACACTAGGCGAATGCCGGAGCAGTACCCTACCGAACGGGCCACGCACCGCGCGCGATCTGTCCTTCCTCTTCCTTGTCCTATCCTCTCCTCTTACACATACACTTACACTGACATGCACCACACTAACACATATTCCGGGTGACCGGTTGGGAGCTTAGAGCTTGTCCTGGCTGGTGCGGTGCCCCGCTGGTGGGAGAGTCCTGGTTAGGGGGAAACCCGACTAGCCGACGGTAAGTCAGTGCCGGATCTTGCCATCCAGCGGGGGAAGATCACCGCCATCTCCCGAGAAAAAAAACATTCACTACACTAACAGGACTAATGACCAAAGCAGTTGACGCGCCCGGAAACCCGAAAAAATCAATAAATCAATCAATAAAGCAACTGCAAGCAGACGCCTACAAAGGTGGAGGCAATGGTTTATTGATGTGTTCAAACGCGGCATCTAGTACGGTCATTATAGTCCCACCGGTGTAGTCCATGATTTTTATCACGGGAGATGGCGGTGTTCGGAGGCTGACATTGACCGCCCACAAACACGTGAGCTCGCGGGTGATTTCCCCTTCAAGGTATCTCCCTCTGAGAGGCACCTACCCAGCCAGAACAAGTTCCTGATTGGTCTCCTGACATTTACGGCAGTTTTCATTTGTTTAAGGGGTAAGAGGAAACAGGGAAGAGGGAAAAAATATTTTTCAAGACTCGTTTGTTCAGGCACTGCTCGTTCATTTTCCTGAAAAACCCTCGGAAAACTACCAATGAGAGAGCAGCCGTTCGTAAGAATTCTTCTCCACACTACGGATGAATTCGATCTAGGTCTTCACCTATTGTCGAAAATCCCCCACTGTCAGAAATCGAACTCTAGGGCTTTCCAGTTAGAGTTACTGCGAATACAAAGGCAATTCTGGATCTGAGCTAACACAGTTGTCGAAATAATGGAGGACTAATATCTCTGAAACAGTATGCCGCAAGATGGAGGAATAATATTTCTGAGAAGTACAAGCCTAAATATTGGAGATGGCGGAATAATATTCCTGAAACTAACACGCCGTAGAATGGACGAATATTTCTGAAAAAAATATTCCGCTTAGAAAAAGAGGAATAAAAATAATGACAACGAAAGAAAAGTAGAAAACTTGATTTGGAGAAGAAAGAAGAAAAGTAGACGAGAAAAGAAAAATAAATCAAATGAACACAAGTAGATGATAATACATCGTGAAATAGAGGAGTACATTAATGGTATACCGTAGGCCAATTCAGCGAGAGTCCTCAAAAGTTTCACCAAACCGAACAAGATACATTCAAAACAACCTGAAAGAAAGAAAACCAATAAATTACGGAGATAAATAAAAAATAATTACATGGAATCTGTCCCTTATTTTGCTCAATTGTACCCTAAAAGCATTTTTTGTTCTTTATATAAGCTCCCAGGAAATTCCAAAATGTGGGGCGGAGATCCCATCCTCTTCCTGGAGCGTCTGTTCTGCTGAGGCATTCTTATTGCCGTGTTTTCCGAAGCCTCCCATCCGCCCGCGAGTTAATCTTCTGGGGGGCTTGTGCGTCTTTGCCTAGAGCAGGTTTCTCTAAAGCTTTGTGAATGTAATAATGCCCGCAGTAGATGTTGGATTCACGTTTAATAATAAACCTCAATACAGGTACTCATTACAGTCTGGAGAGGTTCGGCATATTTCTTCAAAATTGAAGGGGTTATTTTTAGTGAAATAGTGTAAAAAAAGGAAAACTGTTAAAATAATTAAGTCCATAGAGAACTTTTCTTTTTCTTCATTTCTAATACTTAAATCTTGATTTAAAATGCCATGGAGACGTGTAGTGTTCCTGATAGTACAATAGTCGCTGGGCTTTTTAAAAGTTTTATGACATGTAAATAAATACACATTGCACGTTCATTTTGTAATGTGACACATTTATTTCAATATTATGTGTAATGACAATGTGCATCTACATCAAACATGATCCATATGGCAGAAACAGTTGCTTGAAATATGTGCTTCTATAATAGGACATAGGCATATTTCTTTTATCCAATCTGTCAGTAATATTCCAGTCACATATTTACTTTCACAGTTTAAACGCAATCTTTCTTACCCCGGATGTCAATGACTCACAGAGCTTCAAAAGCAAACCAAAACTTTTCAATGTCCTCACGGCCAGGACCAGATTCACGTACAAGGAAAACAAGCAGATCTGGGGGCCCACATCCATGAGGGGCCCCGCTCTTTGGAAATAAATTTCAATTTTAATGTATAAATGTAATATATAAAATAACATATTAAAAATATTTGTTTGATTTGTAGTTACACAGAAAGTACTTGTATTGAGATATGTTTTTTTAATTTAATAAAGATGGAACTCTTTTAAGGGGTGGGGGCAACACAAATTTGCTTGGGGATCCCGAAATGCTTAAATCCCACTCTAGTCAGAGCAATTCTATTCATCTGATTTACTAACTTTACTACTGAAACGATGCTTCTGTTCTGCAGCTTCTATGTTCTCACAAAAAGAGAAAATGCCAAAGAGAACGACTCATGGGTTTTAAAAATAATCGATTTAACTCCCTTTCACATCCCAACTTGCAGCAATGTTACGTAATAATGAATTGAATGCCTTTCAAAAAATACTTCAAATTTTATTTTTGATTTTAATTCGGCAGAGGAGGTATGTGAATTTAAAACTATTTACGGTTTTTAATGTTTAGTTATTGGTATAAAATGTCCAATAATTTTAACTTCAGATTGGCATTAGTAACCTGGCAAAAATGTTGCAACTTGCAGACATCTTTAAGGTCCTGCGATGTGATGGACGATTGATTCGTTGTTCATTTTCCAGAAACAAAACACTTCGAAATTACACGTTTTCACGAAACATTTTCTCAGAAACGACTCCAAAATTTGTTTCATTTTTTTAATGGATAATCTTAAATGAATTGTAAAACATGACATAAATGCCATTTTGGCATATTCATTCGCTTTTTCAAATACTTCAGAACTTGTCGGTCTTTATAATATCAAATAGGGTACTTCTCACTTACGATAATAGTTTTATATCAACGAAACTTTGATAATAGTTTTGGAAAAATAATTCGCAACAAAAAGTGACAAATTTATGTAATTATTTATGTAATAATTTTTTATTTATTTCTGTAATTACTTGGTATTCTTGAGATTACTGTGCTAACTTGACAAGTTAGCACCGTGTTAGCGGAATATTGCATTTTTTGTATTATTTAAAGAGCAACAACATTTCTTTTTTGTCAACAATTGAGCGAAACAAAAAGCGACAAATTCTCATGTAATTATTTTTATTTATCTCTATAATTTCTAGGTTTTCTTGTCATTGCCGAGGTAACTTGATATCAAGTTATCCCAGTGTTTAATAACAGGGTCGAATGAAGAGCAAAACATTTTTTTGCCTAACAAATTAGCAACACAAAAGCGACAAATTTTGAGTTTAATTTCAATATTTTTTAAAACTCTGCTATGATAACTTTACGGTCCTCTTTCTCAAGTTGTTAGAAAAATATATGAAGTCTGCAATTATGTCAGTAGCATTATTTGTTTCAGCACTGAGATAACGCTGTAGCAGAGCCGCAGAGCCAGTTCAGATGTGCGTCCATTCGTCGCACGTATCAATTGCGCGAAAGGAAGCGATTTGAAAAGGCGTTGATCAATGCAGCACGTTCTGGGGTAGATATCTCATCCATGAGCAATTGCATCACATTTCGACACATCTAATCTAGCATCAGTTGGGAATTCTTTCGTGGTTATTGAAATATTTTCTTTACGAATATTTTAAACATTTTAACGTAGGTAATATTTTTCTAATTCTAAAGAATACCAAACATAAAGAAATAATTGGTTTAATTGAAAAATGCGCCGGAGGCGGTAGCTCAGTGCACCAACTGATGTCCCTGCAGCGCCTCTGACTGGGAGGTCCTAGGTTCGAGTCTTTACGGCGGCAGGATTTTCGACACTAGTTTTTCAGCTAGGTCGAATTCAGTTGCTGTCTGGAGGAGAATTCTAGCGGCCGGCTGCTCTGATCGGTTGTTTTCCATGGTTTCTCCGATCAACTCATGTCGAATGCCGGAGCAGTACCCTATCAAACGGGCCACGGACCGCGTGGGATCTGTCCTTTCTCTTCCTTGTCCTATCTTCACTCCTTACACTCACACACACTTACACTAACATGCACTACACTACCTCATATCGCGGGAGACCGGTCGGCAACATAGAGCTAGGGGACGGTGCCCCGTTGGTGGGAGAGTCCTAGTTAGGGGGAAACCCCATTATCTGACGGTAGGTCGGCGCCGGATCTCGCCATCCAGCGGGGGAAGTTCACCGTGCATATCCCGAGAAAAAACATGCTCTACATTAACGGGACTAATGACCAAAGCAGTTGACGCGCCCGGAAACACGAAAAAATCAATCAATTGAAAAATGCGCAGTAACATTACAAAACTAACGTGTTACATTCAAAGAAAAATATTAAGTATCTTGTATGACAGGATTTTTCATCTTCCTCCTGAGAGAATGTGTTACTGCATATACTGTCGTATGTGACTCTGATGCAAGATATAATTACGTAGGACGTAATTCTTCAGAAAGCTTTGAAATTTGCAGTAAACTAATGCCAACGTCAAAGAAAAATTAACTTCCAATGAAAAATGATGACAATAATAATATACGTAGTATTAACAGATACATTTGAAGAAATGAAAGTAGAAATGTCGGTGACATATCAGCTTATACAAATCACATTTGTTTTGTACTGAAAAGTTCGTTTCTCGAAGTAAATCCACACAGTGATTGGAAGCTCGAGGAACCAAATGATGTCACTGCTGTGCGTATGACCGGGAGATCATCGATTTCGAATCCCAGGTTTTGGTGATAGGGTTTGCGACACTAACCTACAAAGCTGTGTCGAATTCAGTCACTGTCTGGTGAATATGTAATTACATAGCGGTCTGCTTCTCTAATAGTTGGCGTGACGTGGTTCGTCCGATCAGCATCATGCGAATGCCGGAGTAGATCCCTAAAAAGCGGCCCATGGACCGTCTGCAAGTCCTATTCTCAACCCTTATTTACATCACAAGAATAAGAATAAGGGCATCACAAGAAAAGTAACATTAATTTTAACAATAATACATAATTCATTATTTACCATTTGGACTGTATAAATGTGTATAAACAACCTGTAACAACTATTGTACTACAGCCTCCTGGTCAATGACCCCCATCTCGATCAGTTTTTTCGTCCAGTTTCCCTGATCCATTGAGCAAATGCTGAGATGGCCCCTTGTTTTGCTTCTGGACATAAATGTAACTTCATTTTCTGTGCACTTCTTCTAGAATTCAGTGGGAAATACAATTATTCAAATTATCGTTTCCATGTTGTTGCGGCAGGAAGTATTATTCCGAATGGCAACATGGATAAGAGCCAAACTTTATTGCTTAAATAACCAATAAATCCTTGAAAATAGATTTTATTACATGGGAGGGTTGTTTTTTTATACTTTTTTTATTTAAGTAGTATATGACTTAGTGTAGGGATCACAGAATTTTGAAAATGTGCACACAATTCACTTTTCCCCATAGCATGTCATACGCAGTTTGAACTGTTTTTGACGTAAAATAAGTAAATACATACATTTACACTTAGGTGCACTACACTACCACACTTGTCGGGTGACCAGTGACCAGTCTCTAACTTGGAGCTTTTCCGACCGATGAAACGCTGGTGGGGGATACCTGGTTGGGAAAAATCCCCGCAGACCGACGAAGGTCGGGGCTGTATCTCACCATCCATGAGGGTAGATCTTTGCCACCTCCCGTGATTAAAAAATCACTACGATTACGGGACTAATGACTTCAGCAGTTAACGTGTCACTATTCAATCAATCAATGAACGAAGAAGGCGCGCGACCGTGTTTATATCACGCTTTCTTGCAAGTCGTTTATTCTTCGACAAAATTACTCGCCTCCACACGAGATTTGAAAAATCCTAGGCAGCACTATCTGATGAGTAAATACGATAGATGAGTAATCAGCATATCAGAATAGTAAATTCAGTACTGCAGATACGGGCGGAGTGGATTCTTTGCGCGGGCTACTTCTTCACTTTCTACTCACGTTCTACCAGGGGGCACGAAACCCGGGGTGGGCACCTATTACAGGCATCTATAATAGGGCTGAACCTTTATCCACATCCCCCGCCCACAATTACGTCGACAGGTTGGTATCCGGAACGCAGTTTGCCCTCTCGACAACATCTCCATTCAATGCCTGGGTTAGGGTCGCTCTGCCAGCTCGGAGCTCCTAACTTTCCAGGCTAGTACCGGACTCAAAACAATGCGCCACTCACATGCCCCGGGAACAAGTTCCTTCTCTTTGCCTGGAGTATCGGGCCACTGCCACGACGAATTCGAGAACCCCAATGGAGGCTACTCGAACGAAGGTCCGGGCCACGTGGGGCCCCGTTCCCTTCTCCTCACTACCTACACTTTTAGGCTAATGACGTGAGTACCGCTAGAACCTAGACAACCTGACATGGTGGTATCTATGTCCTCGTCGGAACTTCTCTCTAGGGCATCCGGAGCATTCCTAGAAACGTCCTTCGCCCCATCCTAACCAAAGCTCGACGTTCCAGGGACACAACTAGAGGGTTACCGAGCGAGGCCCGGCAATACGGAGTAAGCATCGCCTACTCTCTGCCTCCACCTTCAACCTCTACAACTCTCCACCAGACATCGCGGCAACCTAGTTCGTCTCCGCGATCTCCCCCTGCAAGGTCCGGGTATTCAGATATTCCATGTATTCTGTTTCATCAATTTCATGATTTCGTATCACCGTTGTCGCTTATTTCGAAAAGGTAGTGCACGCAGAGACCTGACGCTAACAGAATCAGTTTGTGTGTATGTCCCTGACACAGCCCAATATGCGGGTCTTTAGCAAAATAATCAATTAATTTGCATATTAGCTAAGCAGTTAGGACAAACAAAAAGAGCAGATAATTTTGTGAACAGATAATGTTGTGGTAAACAGATAATTTTGAACTTCTCCCGGATAATTTGCAAATCATGCGCAATCCGCCGGCTAAAGTAAGGTGATCATCCGAGTGTGATGTGTCATAATGTTTTGTGAGAGGTATTTTGGCACTAATACTTTGGAAATAATGCTTTTAACATGTCGAAGGGTTTTACGTAAATTGCAAATATGGAAAGACGGAACCTCGTATGTCTAAACTAGAACGTGCCTAGCAAAAGGTCAACTGTTTACGACTGACACAATGGCTCTAGAAATTATAGTACAGGGTCGATTGGTCTACTAATCAATGCCAACCCCAGTCCGCATAATTGTCGCAATTATTCAGAAAGTAAAATTGAAAGTAAAATAAAACAATAACATGGTAAAGAAAATGTACAGTCGACTCTAGTTGTTGGGAACTTCTCGAAACTAACACTTCTTGTTCACTAAATCAGAGGTTCACTACAGTCAATGAGGTCCAAAGTAAATAAAATTTCTCCACAATGATTGATTTTATTAATCTAGAGATAATACATTGACAGCACGAACTGAAATATAAATATCTTTATTAGACCATAAAAAATCAATTATTTTCAAATGTTTGCTTCGTACATTTTACATTTGTAATTTCTCTAGATCTTCTCCAGAGTTTATTCTCTCTCCTTTTTTGATTCTGCATTGTCCACTGTCTCTAAGTATCGTAATGCAGTGTTGGCACCCTTCAATGCCTCTTCTACTGATGGAACTCCGTCCCACTCTCCGAAGGAATTTGTTACTCTACGGTGAAATATTCTTTTACAGAAGGGAATAATTTTCCAGGATGTCATATTTCCTACGATCACTATAGCCGATGTTCAGGTTCACTATAACCGAATATCATTACACTTAATGTAAGTGAAACAAGAAGAGTGACTTCAGTTCACTATAACCGAGAGTTCATTATATCCACAATCACTATAGTGGGATTGGACCGTATTTTTATTTTAATGATTAACAATTGGAATGATGATCTTTGCAAGTAATTATATTTATAAAATATAATACAAAAGAGTCAGTACATAGTATTTTCTTTACAAAACATAGCTGTCCAATTTTGGTTCTTTCAACTTTTGTTTTTAACGTTGAGCGTTCTGTAGTCGAGAATCAGCACTGTGTTTCTTGTGTAAAATTATCAATGAAATCCTTCAGTTTCAGTCATCCTCTGGTTTGATTTTCAACACAATAATTTTTTGATCCTAAGATCGAACCCAATTTATATCAGAAAAATATGTCCGAATAAAGGATGGTACGGTTAATCAACCTCCGAATAATCTACGTTCTACTGTTTACATACTGTCTATGAATAATCATACAAAATTTAAGTATGAATCCAATTCCTGTTTGTCACATAATATCGACTATTCCTCGTTGACATAACGTTCTTTAATTATTTCAGCCACCTTGTTATGGCTATTGTGCGTATCATCCGGGTTAAGTCCGAAGTTTGACTGGAACTTTATCCTACTTCAGTCTCTACGCACACATTTAGGATAATGTGTGAATTAACCTTCTATACAGGAAATTAGTCATTCTGACATTAGCAGCAGCATTTAATGTTGTCTACACACATATCATAGTTTCGTGAACAAGTTTATACAATCTTAGAATAATGGTTGTTTTTTGTAGAAGTTCTATGATCTATAAGTTTAATATGGAAAGAATGAATTAAAACTATAATTTCCTGTAACCCATCATATCATTCTACACATAGTAAAGAGATAACCTTGCGTCAGCGTCTTTGTGTGAGTCCCCAACTCACGGCTAAATATCTTGCGGTTCTTCATTCAGAGTAAGTGAAATATTATTGTCTTACAGCTCATGAGATACTAAGTATTTAATGCATTCTTCCATAACATTCTAGAAGGAACATATTTTCAAATGAGAAACTGATTTTGAATCTCAAAACAATGGAAATATAGGAAACATAAGACACCTAAGCGTGATGAAAAGCTCATTCAATTCTGTTCAAGAAGTCGAATCGATTGGCGTCGTTTTCAGCCGAATTCTTTCTCGAATAATTTGGAAGTGTTCTAGGAGTAGCTTGTGTGTAGGGGAGGAGGGCGGCAGAAACGCATCTATACTGGCAAAACACTATATACTCGTACTACCTTTGCAGAGTAACATGACTTGGTACGAGGTGATTCATTATAATGAATATAATTTAACTCAAATATGTAATACAAAATACATTTAAAAATATATTCACTTTGTTTCTTTAAACAAAAATTTCTATGCTCTAAGAATTACGATCAGATAATTGTATTATTCATAGAATTTCCTCCTTACCAAGAGCACCAAGGAACAAATAAAGACTATCGCGAAATTACGCTCTGGACATTCCGTGCCAAGTTATGCTTCATTATTATCAATTCATCATCATTTATTCATATGATCATCACACTGGCATCAATTTACCTTTGTCGCGCCCTACCCAAAAGAAGTACCGCCAAACTGAATGCGCTCAAATAAAAAAAAGGATCGTCTGGCAATCATTCTTCTCTCCGTCTCCGCCACAAGTTGATGAGCGCTCAGCGTTTTAATTCTCCCCGCAGCCGCGAAGCGCCACCGTCGCGGCGGCCCGACCGCGTAAGAGATTGCTGGGACCTTTTTCATTTTAAGCGCCGTTTCAGAGGCACGCCCTTCGTTATTGACGATCAAAGTGAATTACCGCGCGCGGCGAAAAAGGGCCATCCGGGCGCACAAATGGAAACCAAGAGGCGGCGGGGCGCGGTCCGCCGCAAACGCACGGATTTGCGTGACAGCGGGCGTGTTTGATTGATTTGATTGATTGATTTGATTAATTGATTATTTCGAATTTCCGTGCCCTATAACTGCTATTGGCTTTAGTTCCGTAAGTGTTATATCTGTTTTATGTCAGGAAGTGGTGGTGATCTCCCCCCACAGAATGGCGAGATCCGGCGCCGACCTACATGACGCCTTGCGGGGTTTCCCCAACCAAGTACCTCCCGCTAACGGGGCACCGCCCTTGTCGGGTCAAGCTCTAAGCTCCCGACCCGTCTCCTGGCATGTGTGGTAATGTAGTGCATGTTACTGCAAGTGCGTGTAAGGGGAGAGGACAGGACAAGGAAGAAGTAGGAAAGATCCCGCGCAGTCCGTGGCCCGTTGTTAGGGTACTGCTCCGGCATTCGCCTGTTGTTAATCGGAGAATCCACAGAAAACAACTAACCAGAGCAACCGGTCGCTACAATTCTCCTCCAGACACTGACTGAATTCGTCCTAGCTGAGAAGCTAGTGGCGAAAATCGTGCCACTGTCAGGAGTAGAAGTGTAGAACCTTCCGGGCAGAGGTAATGACTTGATATGACCCCCCGAGTGATCTTCGTCGATGTTTATCGTGCGTCTCTCAACCAGACCACGTGCAACGCACGTCGAGAGTGGCAGGGCGAGCTGGCGTTCCGGGGAGCCCTTCCCCCCTTGCGCCCTCGGCCGGCGTGCCTTGGCTTTGAACCTTCCCTATCCAGCCACTCCCTGTCGGGCTGCGCCACCCGACTTAGGAGACTCAGGGCATCAATCGATGTGCCTCTGACCAGAAGGTGCATCTGAGAGTGAGTGAGAGTCCTTAAGAGAAAGAGTGAGAGAACGAGAGCGAGTGAGACAGAGAGTGAGGAAGAGTGTAAGTGAGAGAGAGTGGGAGAGAGTGAGAGGGAAAGAGTGATAGAGAGAGTAAGTGAAAGAGAGTGAGAGTGAGTGAGAGAGCGAGAGAGTGGGTGAGAGATAGTAAGAGATGGAGAGAGGGAGAGAGAGTGTGTGAGAGAGCGTGAGAGTGAGTGACAAAGTGAGTGAGAGTCAGAGAGTGAGAGATAAAGCGAGAGGGAGTATGAAAGTAAGAGAGTGAGATAGAGCGAGAGCGATAGAGAGCGAGAGCGATAGAGAGCGAGAGCGATAGAGAGCGAGAGCGATAGAGAATGAGAGCGAAAGGAGAGAGAGAGAGAGAGAGAGATAGAGATAGAGGGAGAGAGAGAGAGAAAAGTCTACCTAAGGAATCCTAGGGAATGAAAAGTGAGAATACGAGAACGTGAGAATATTGTCATGAAGTTTTTCTTCATTTTATGTTATTTTCACTACAAAACCATGCACAGGTAGTGAGGCCGAGTTGAATCTTCTTGGGATAAGCGTGCAGGTAATATATTGTCAGGAGTGTGGCCGGAGGGAGAGTGGGGGGGGGGAGCGGGTGGCAGCGGTTGCTGAGGCGGTCGGATGCCTTGTGCGACTGGGGGGCGCAGGGTGTCACGGATAGTTGATTGAAAGACTCATTGATTAGTGATTCCGAGCGCGTCAAGTGCTAAATGAACTGCATGTTTTTGTGGCGGGAAGTGGTGGTGATCTTCCCCCGTCGGATGGCGAGATCCAACACCGACCACGTCGGCTTGCGAAGTTTTCCACAATTAAGAATTTCCTTCGGCAGTGTACCGCAGCCGGGGCAGGCTCTAAGCTCCCGAATGGTCTCCCAACGTGTGGTAGTGTACTTTTTGTACGTGAGTGTGTGAGTACAAAGAGAGGATAGGACAAGGAAGAGGTAGGAAAGATTGCTCGAGGGTCGGGTCCATTTGTTAGTTGTGCTGCTCTGGTGCGTGGTGTTGACTGAAAACAACGCAGGAAAACTACTAATCATAGCAGGCAGCCTCTACAGTTTTCCTCCAGGTAGCGACAGAACTCGTCCTAGCTATTGTCGAAAATCCGTGGGACTCGGACCTTCTTTGGACCTCCCGGTCAGAGAACTGCAGTGTTATCAGTTTATGCCCTGAGGCACCTCTCCCGGTGTATATTGATCGGAGAGGCCTTGAAAAACTACTGTTCAGAGCAGCCGACCTCTGAAATTCTCCTCCAGACTGCGGATGAATTCGACCTATTATGGTTATGTAGCTGGTGTGGAGCCATGGGACCGCCCAGTCAGAGCGGTGGCAGAGGCAGAGGCGGAGGCAGAGGTGGAAGCAGAGGCGGAGGCAGAGGCGGAGGCAGAGGCGGAGGCAGAGGCGGTGGCAGAGGCGGAGGCAGTGCTGGCTGCGAGGTGTGGGAGCGCCGGAAGACCGCGCGTGCGTTAATTACGCCTCGACTCGCCTCCCCCCCTCCCCACGCCCACTCCTAGGTCAGCCCCTCTCTCTCTCCCCACGGCCTCCACCCGAGCGACAGGATTTTCCACACTAGATTTTCAGCTAGGTCGAATTCAGTCGCTGTCTGGAGGAGACTACCAGCGGCCGGCTGCTCTGATCAGTAGTTTTCCCAGGTTTCTCCGATGAACACCAGGCGAATGCAGGAGCTCTACCCTAACTAACGAGCCACGGATCGCGAACGATATTTCTTTCCTCTTCCTTTTCCCATCTTCACCCCTTACACACACACACACACACTTACACTAACATGCACTACACTATTACACATGCCGAGAGACCCGTCGGGAGCTTAGAGCTTGTCCCGGCTGGGGCGGCAGCGCGCTGATGGAAGATACCTGATTGAAGAAGTCGGTGTCATCTTGCTATCCAGTGGGAGAATATCACCGCCACCTCACTATGAGAAAACATGTACTACACTTACGGGATTAATGACTTCAGTAGTTGACGTGCTTTAAATCACTAACAATCAATCAATCAAACCACGGCCTCCATCCTCACCCCCACACCACAAGTCATACCGCGTGAGTATTTTCTCACGTTCATCCTGAAATTCAGATGCACTTCGAATTAAAGAGTGCCACTTCGAGGTCAGGAGCTGGCCGAAATGGGGGACAAACTCGGGAGCTTCGGTATAATTGAAATGTTTGGTATAGGAACTCCCAATTGGATGACAATGCCCTCCTTTTCTTCCACCTCTTGTCCTTGAAGTGCCATTCTGGTCAAATCGGAGTGTAGCTCGGTACTACCACGGCGTCAGAACAGAGTCTGACCAGGAGGTCCTTGAGTTCGATTGCCGACAGTGGCAGCATTTTCTACACTAGGCACATAGCGAGATCGCGCTCAACAACAGTCTGAAGGAAAATTCCAGCGGTCGCGTGCTTTTTTGGGTAGTTTTCCCGTGTTTTTTCCGATGATTACAAGGAGCAAAAGGGCCACAGACCGCACTCGATCCTTCCTTACCCCGTCCGTGCCCTATTCTCACCCCTTCCTTGCATAGACTTACACCTACGCGCACTCAACTACCCCAAGGAGCTTAGAGCTTGTCTATGCTGGAACGGTACCCAGCTCGTGAGAGATACCTGGATAGGGAAACCCTCGTAAATTGACGTGTAGGTTTAGCTTTGGATCCACCATCCAGCGTTGAAAGAACACCCCTGTCTTCTTGGTATAAATGCACGGTATTGATGGCCATAGCAGTTTCCGCATCCGGAGACACCAAATAATTAACCAATCAAACCAACGTGTAGAGCAGTAATGTTGGCCAACGCATTACGCGGAATATGACAAAGCAGCCGCGGGGCGTGCACGAAGGGCAACAAATGAACATCTGATACGGAGCAGTAAATCAGTGGAGGGCGGAATGAAGCAGGTAATCACGGGCGGGTGGATTCTCGCTGGAACGCATGCGCGCGCGGCGCTTTGTGAGAGAGGGGGGGGCAATGAAATGGGGAAGATTGCAGGAGGCCGAGAGGCGAGAGAAAGCTGGCGGATTGTGGTGGTGGAATAAGAATAAAGTCGCAGACACGTTGCTGATATAATTAGTTATTCGCTGGCTTTGAATTTAAGATTACGGGAAAAATTGATCGTACGTCTTAGCCCGAACTATTTTTAAAAATGTTATTATGTTAATTTATTTTAACAGAACCATTGACACGCATAGAACAGAATTTTAAAAAATAAGCCTAATACTACAATCGTAGATAAAATGTAGGTTATATATATATATATATATATATATATATATATATATATATATATATATAATTTAACCAGATCAGTGGGATTACCACGTTACAGGTGAGTGTTTTAATTATGTACTATAATAGATTGTGGCTCAAAGTTACGAGTAACTGTAAATTTGCAGAATAGCATAACACTACTTTTGATCCAGGACATCGCCACAGGGTCCCTCCATGATGTTTCTTTTAATTTTATGAAGAAACAAAATTGAGAGTGATAGGTGAGACAAAATTTCTTTCAGTTATGGGGAAAAAATCTCTTGGGAAACGGGATTTAATTCTTGTAGGAGCAATGCTGTTTTTTTCGAGATTAAAGTGGCTGGTACAAGGGGCAGTTTGGAGGCAGCAAAAGAATTTGGATGACAGTAAAGAAATGTAATTTACAATTGGTTCTATGTCAAGGTCTCTATAAAGTTGTTTATTGGAAATATACCACGGAGCATTGGTGATAGAACGGACTTTATTCTGGAAGGTTTGTAAGGGTTTTACAACGGAAGAAGCGGCACCTCCCAAAATGGGACTGCTTAAGTTATTGAGGGTCATAGGACTGATTTTTGAAGAAACAAAAAAATTATTTTTAGAGATGACGTTTTATTAGTTAGGGAAAATAATTTGAGTAAGGCTCCATAAGTTTTATTCAGCCTGTGATTGATTGATTTTTCATGTTTCCGGGCGCGTCAACTGCTCAGGTCATTAGTCCCGTTAGTGTAGTGCATGTTTTTTCTCGGGAGATGGCGGTGATCTTCCCCAGCTGGATGGCGAGATCCGGCGCCGACCTACAGTCAGCTAGTGGGGTTTCCCCCTAACCAGGACTCTCCCACCAGCAGGGCACAGCCCCAACCGGGACAAGCTCTAAGCTCCCGACCGGTCTCCCGGGATATGTGGTAGTGTAGTGCATGTTAGTGTACGTGTGTGTGTAAGAGGAGAGGGTAGGACAAGGAATGGGAAGGACAGATCGCGCGCGGTCCGTGGCCCGTTTGATAGGGTACTGCTCCGGCATTCGCCTGGTGTTGATCGGAGAAACCACGGAAAACTACCGATCAGAGCAGCCGGCCGCTAGAATTCTCCTCCAGACAGCAGCTGAATTCGACCTAGCTGAAAAGCTAGTGTCGAAAATCCTGCCGCCGTCAGGACTCGAACCTAGGACCTCCCGGTTAGAGGTGCTGCAGTGACATCAGTTGATGCACTGAGCTACCGCTACCGGTTTCAGCCTGTGTATAACATGAGGTTTCCATTTAAGACGTGTATCCAAGAGTACGCCTAGGTATTAGATTGATTTATTTGAAAGAGCCCATCTAATCGCATAAACACTTACTTTTCAAGGGGTAGGTATATTTGTTCTTCGCAAGGTAAGAATTTTTTTTCGCATTCTGATGGGTTTAACTCTAATCCCCATTTTTTGTCCATTCAGAAAACATATTCAAGTCTTGTTGTAAGTTATTTATAGCTTCAGAGATCAAGTCATTTGACGTGAAGATTGCTGTGTCGTCAACATAGAGAGCCATAGCACAGTTTGATAATTGAGGAATATCTGTCGTAAAGATATTAATGAGGGTTGAAGCGAGTGAGGACCCTTGAGGAACACCAGCTACAATTGGGATCGGTAAGGATAAGTATTGTTAATTTTTACTGTGAAATATCTATTATCGAGAAAGCAGTTTACAATTTGGAAGAGGAGGGAGTCCTAGTTTACGTAATGTGTATAATAATCCATTGTGCCAGACTTTATCAAATGCCTGTACGAAGTCTAAGAAGGCCGCTATGCAGAATTGTTTTCGTTGATAAGGTAGAGCAATTTCTTCAACAATTCTTAATAGTTGGTTGAGTGATGAGTGAAGAGTAGGGAAACCAAATTGATGTAGTGGAATTGCATTTATTTTATCAAGGTATTCGTTTAATCTCAATAAGATAAGCTTTTCGAACATTTTTGCAAATGCTGGTAGTGGACTAAGTGGTCTGTAACTTGATGGGAATTTTGAGGATTTATTCGGTTTTAAAATGGGAATTATTATTAATTTTTTCCAGCTTGAGGGGAATAATCTGAGTCTTAAACAATTGTTGAAGATAGCAGTTAGATAAGCAAAGGTATGTGGTGGAAGGTGTTTTAGAGTAAGACTAGTTATGGTGTATATTCCGGAGGAAGATTTGTTTTTGATTTTTTTGATTAATTGTTTTACGTTAACTCCAGAGATATAATCTATAGGTAACGGTGCACTGATATGGTTCACTTAAGAATTTCTCTACAAATGTTTTCTCGGTAGGGGTGAATTTTGTGAGTACGCAGATTTGAAGTGTGCAGAGAGTGCGTCTATCTTTTCCAAGGTAGAATGTGCAATTTTTGATTCAGCTGCAAGCGGGGGAATTGTCTGGATTGGACGGGTGAAATGTCAGAAGACTTTCCAAAGGTTATTCGAATTTTCATCTAATTTAGAGATGAGTTGAAATTTATGCCTATGACATTGGTTAAGAGCATAGTGGACTGCTTCCGTAGCTTTATTAAGTTTCGCTTTTAAGAAAGGGAGGCGGTGTATCTGCTTTTGGTGCCTGAATTTATGTTTGAGGGATATAAGGATCAGTAAATCACTAGGGATGGGATTCGTGAAGTGACGAATTGCATGTTTAGGAATCAGATAAGCTTCTTTTACTATCTCAAGTACGGCCGTTGTAAGAAATGATATTGCTTGTTCTATTTCACTGATAGACTTTGGGAAAAGAGGGAGAGGAATTAAATTATTTAATTTATCTTCAAATACCTGCCAATTTAATTTTTTATGGACAGGGTTCAACGAAGACAATGCTATTATTGTGTTTGCATTTGTAGATATTAGTATGGGACAATGATCTGTTAGATGGAATCTGTAGATGGAATCTGTAGATGGAATCTGTTAGAACAAATTGTGACATATTTTTATTAAAATCTTTGGCCACTGCAATAATTAGAATGTCAGGTGGGATTATATGATTATATGGATAGTGAGTAGGGTCGCTAGGTGCAGAGACAGTTATGTTTTCGTTTATGATATAGTTGAATAGAATTTTTCCGTTGGGTGAAGTGGTTCAGGGTATGTTAAGGGGTTTATAAACTGTTGTAAGTGTGCGTGGGGGATCTGCTTGTTGAGGAAAGGCAGTAGCTGTATTTTCAAGACCTGGCGTAATCGATGGAGGAAGTAAGTCATGACGTAGAGATTTTTTAATTATCATAGCTACTCCACCTGCAGCTGTGCGGGAAGGCCTATCCACTCTGTGAACTGTGAATCCAGGGAATTTAATTTGGTTTTTGGAAGCTAGATAGATTTCCGGTATGAAAGCTATATCAATGCAATGTCATTAATAGGTATTTTAAATAACTGTTTTTGTGTATTATTCCATTTGCATTCCAGTTTAGGAGGTGAGTGAGGTAATATTATTATTGATTATATTGAGTGTTATAAAATTGAAATAAATATGGATAAGACGCTAGGGCAATTTCAATTTGATTTTTTTATTATTGGAATGAGGGCTTTAATTGCTGTATTTATTATTTCTGATATCATACCTGGGTTAAGTGAAGTACTTTGAGGAAAAGAATTAGTTATTGGGTATTGAGAATGTTTTGTAATATAGGTTTGATGGGGAAGAGAGTAAATATTTCTAGATTGAAAGTTATTGTCTTTGGGGGGTAATAATGGAAAAGAAGAGGCAGGAGGAAAATTATTAGCTGCATGTTAATAAAGATCGTTTCAAGAACTTCTTTGAATGAAAGCTTCCTGTCTTTTTTGAAAGTATGCACAAGTACGTTAAGACGCTAAGTGAGCTTCATTACAATTAACACAATTTGGGTTATGTCGAGGGCTTAATTTACTGTTACCCGATTCATGTGAGCTACAACATCGGACACATTTTGGTGTTTTTGTGCAGTAATATTTCGTATGTCCGTAATCTTGACACCTTTTGCATCTCACTATATATGAATTGCGGCGTCTTAGTTCAACTTTCGCAACGAAAGAAAAACGTCTGTCGATTTTAAATAGTTTTTCAAAGCCTGTTCTGTCTTTCAGTAACACTGCACAGAGGAGATGTATCAAATCGTCGAAGGCGAGTTACTTTGACAACTTGTATATTAGCTTTGTTTACTTCATCTGCTACTTCCGCATCACCATAATCTATCGGCACTCCTCGAATGACTGCACTGAAATTATTGGCTGTTGGATCACTGAACGTATCATATTGTAACTTGTTTTGGTCTAGAAAGTGAACTGTTTTTCTGAAAGTTTCGATTGAGTTTAGAATAGATATCACAGATTTTCCTTTTACTTGAATGGTGGAGTTATCTCCTATTTCTGAGGTTAACATATTAAGAAGTGTTCTATAATTTATAACTTCATGAATGAAAATTGAGGGTGTTTTTTTAATTAAAGTCTCATTAGGGTTGGTTGAGAGATGGAGATTTCCCTCGGTTTCTTCTTCAGTTTCAGTTGCGACTTTGGCAAATCTGTTCGGAGTATTTATACTCATTTCGCGAGAAGGCGATGTAGACTTACGTTCGGTGTCGTTTATCTAGTGAGAGTTGAGAGTTGCATACGCTATTTTTTGTATATGACATTTTATATTGATAAATTTATGACGTAACGGTTATTAGACATCTGTGCAAAAAACAGTTGTCAGCTATTCGATTGACCGCTAATTCCTGTGGGAGAAACAGCGAATCGTGATTCGCTCGCTGCGATTCGGTTAGCGGTGCGGGTTACCGCCACCCCCCCCCCGAGTTGCACGCTGCGATTTGGTCGACTATCTGGATTATCGCCAACTCACACCCATTCACCGGCTGGGATTCGGTCAGCAATACGTATTATTACCAACTCCACAATTCGCTCGCTGGAATTCGTTCGGCTGTGCGGATAACCGCCTACTTCCACGATTCGCTCGATGGTATCTGGTCGGTTGTGCGGATTGCAGCCAACTCCCACGATTCGGTCACTGCGATTCGGTCGGTTGTGCGTATTACCGCCGTCACGAGTCGCTTGCAACTATTGGCTCAGTGTGTGATGACGCAATGTTTCGTTTCAGGTTAATATACACATATTATACATGAACTATTAAACGATACACTAATTTTTATAAAAATCCCTGAAATGCAAAATCATTGAACCATAAAAATTAAATTATTTTGGGAACAAATATTACCCAGAAAACCTCTTATCATTTCGTCACAGTTCATTCACTTTCCCAGAGTTCAACCACTTTTCAGAGTGTTTTCTGGAGCGTTTTGGAGGTCGAGGACCTGTTTCCCATCATCTCCTTATCCATTTGCAAGTGCCATTTTTGGGAGATTGCATCGAGCAATTCTCGAGAGAGTTTTCGAGACCATACATAATTCAAGAGAACGGTGCATATTAAACGTCATAAAACTTATTGGAAGAAGTGTTTTCGCTTGTTGGTGGAGGGCGCGTGTTGTGTAAAAGTAAATTTCTCTTCATCTTTGTGTACAAGTCGACCTAATACGGAAGTTTTTATGGTAAGTAACCATATTCAATTAAGCATTTGTATAGTTTCTTCATACGTATTATACCATATCATTTCAAGGGTCAGTTTTTCGCTCGAAAATAGTAATATTGATAGTCACGTAGGTTGTTAGATTACAAACATATTAAATCTTTCAAACAAAATATCAAATGCCGGCCCGGTGCCCGAGATAGCTAAGGCAGTAGTGTCGTAGTGATCTCAGACCGAAAGGCCGCGGATTCGAGTCCCGTCTCGGGCGTGTTTGTATTTGCGTTCATCCTTTCACCCCTTATCATCGCCATTTTATTTCATCTTCATAGTTACCATGCTGTTAACTCCAATAGTAGTCGCTAATGACCTAGATGTTGATGCAACCTTCAATAACCAAAAAAGAAAAGAAAAATATCATATGTTATGTATACTATTTATTCATGCACACAAAACCAAATATGCTGAAAGCTACAGTACTTAACATGTGTAAATTTCATTGTAGACCACGCATATTTCGTCTAGGATTTTCGGGAATGCTGCGTACACATCTCCGTGCACCAGAATCGAAAGCATCCGTCGCACTTCACAGCCACTGCTATTTGCGCATGCGTAGCACCGACTTTGGAGATCTGAAAGAATACCTAGCGTTCCTGCAGTGGTGACGGTATGTATTTACCTGAAGACCTTATGTGCAAAATTGTTTACTTTTCAGCAAATATTAAAGATCACTTCACAGACAACGTAATTACAGATATTAATAGTGTAGTATTAGAAGTGATTAAAAAATTAAATATAAGTGATCAATACAGGAAGGAGCAAAATTATTATTTTAGAAAGTAATCAAGAGCTACGATGAGCGTGTAGTATTTCACGTATTCTTTTTAAGATACTCTTATATATAGACTAAATTATAAAAGATGAAAAATGAACGTAAATTTGGAATAAAAATTAATCCTTATAAAACATTGAAGTTATGTTATTTACCGATGTCACAATTATATAAAGATTAAAGAGAACCTACAATGAGCCGTTTATATGCTAGAAAAAATGATCAAAGAATATTATTTTGATGTATCTTATAAAAATGATTGCATTTCAAAGAAAATACCCCATACGTTCTAAAATAATTATTGATGAGCAACCTATTGAATAAGTCTCAAATTTATTCTATTCAGGAACAGGCACCACCTATGAAAATGATCAAACACGGAAACTAAAATACAATATTTTGGGAATGTACTCGTATGCGATACAATTAATAGAACTCTCAGCAACAAAACAAGTAAGAATACCAGAAAAATGGTGTAAAGTAATGGTGACACAAATCGTAATGTATAGAAGCGAGAGTTGGGTCCCCTCGTAAAAAGAAGTCAATAAAATACAAACTGCAGAAGTGAGGTTCCTGAGAACAATTAAAGGTTGTTCTGTATTAGACAAAATTCGAAATGCGGACATAACAGCAGAACTCAACACAACAACACATTCAACCAATGGAGAAATACTGGAATGGATTATCCTGTTTTTTTTTTATAAAAAACATTACAAAGTTTAAATGGAGTGCATATGACAGCAACAATAGAGGACAATATGGACGAAACATTAAAAATATAACAAACGGTGGAAAGTAAAGTGTTAAATTGTATTTGAGGACACATGAAGATTTTCCTTAAATGACAATATAAATAAATTGAAAACGAAGGACGGTTGTCAAAGAATAAATACTGTGATATATGAACAAGTAATAGCCAATTGGGAGGATAACGGATACTAGACAATTGAAGGAGAATGCGCAGAACTAGCAAGAAGAAACGGATTTAGGACACTACCGAGCAAGAAGAAAAGTGAAATGTTGTCTTAATGACTTGCGCAACAAAAGTAGCGTGATAAGATATTACAGTTGCACGAATCTTAACCACATCTGAAACAGCACTAATAGTTAATAATCCTAACGTTCGTGCAAAGATACGACTTCGAAGATTTTTCATACGTATGTTACGACCAAGGTCAATTTTTAGATGGTATTGATAAGGTCAATGGAAAACTTTCATTTGCTATACTATAGTGAAAGTTCAGCAAGAAAGTGAATATAGGGTTAAGTATACCTCGATCTCGATGCGAACAAAAATCGTGCAATGCTGAGATTACAAAATAATTATAAAATGCAACAAAAATTGCTTTCAGTACAGAAATGGTTGAGATTACAAAACGAATTAGAGGCAATTGTCTCCCTGGCCTCTATTTTTAACAGCTATTGTCCGTACCTGCAAAATAACAAACTCCAATTAAGAGTGCGTATACACGTAATAGAGTATAAGAAATCATCGTTCGTATTCACAGGCTTTGCGCTTCAGTCGATTTTATGATGCAAATGTTGCTAATAATGGATGTTATTTCTGATATTACGACACAAGTTCAGTGCTATCATACGATAATATAATTACTTCATTCGGTGCATACTTCTTGGCCCTCGGAGATATTTCCTGACGTAATGGATGAAAGAATGCGTGTTTTTTTTTCAATGATAATGCAGATGTAGAATGACCTCTGCTCTGCAAATCTGCTATATAAACAGGCTGGCGCTCGAGACTAAGTACACAACATGAGTGGGCAACGTTTGGTGGTTTGGCTTCTGCCACTGTTTTTGGCGCTGTCCACACCTCTGGCTCCACAACCAAGGTGCTCGTCAGGAAAGGAGCTCGCGCTTTCGATGTCGTACTCTACGAACGCCACAGGGCACCGTGCCGTCAGCGCCAACATTGAGCAGCCGCTGGGGAGTCCCGGGTGGCTGCTGGATGTGGAAGTGAGGACATCAGGGTGCGGGCCCGACGACGTCCCACGGCGGTCGCTAACCATCTCGCTCAACGGGCCCCCGGAGGGGGGTCTTCCGGCCCCCTCGCCCGCGCCCCCCGCTCCACTGCCACCGCCCCCTGGCTACCTGACGCTGCCCGGCCTGGGGCACTACCGCGCGCCGCCCGAGGCCAAAGATTGGTATGATGCTCGCTTTATCTGCCGGAAGGAGGGCGGGGGACTGGTGGCGCCGACGTCCCGGCGCGAGGTGGAGCTGCTGTTCCAACACTTCTCAGGAAACGCCACCGGCTTCACTTGGTTCAACTTTTTTTGGCACAGCGGCAACGACATTAAGGAGGAGGGCAAGTTCGTCACGGACGATGGGGTACCCCTGGAGGACACAGGCTTTGCAGACTTTTACCCTGGAAGCCCATCGAGATCTACCACGAACAATTGTCTTTTGATTCGTGACGATAGATCTCTAGATGATGCAGAATGTTCCAAAAAATATTCATTTATCTGTAAAGTGCCTCTATGAATTTTATTTTGCTCTCCTTTAGAAAACCTGATGTTCAGAAATGAATAAAATTTAGAAATATAATTGAGTGTAAAATCTAATACTTCTGAAAAACAAATCCTCCTCACACCTTGTTGTGGCAAAGATACTCTAAATTTAACTCGCCAGTTGTCGACTGGTAAACGCCATTTTAATGTTTGATTTCAATTGTTTCTATTAATAGTTCTAATAACAATAAAGCCTTTATTTTCCGTCTGCAATCCCGTAAATATATTACTTGTAGGACAGTGAAGAATCTCTTGCATCTGCACCTTCCAATGCCAGCAGGCAGATGTTTCTGTGACTGTTGCGTGAAAGTAAGTGCCATGATCACTGTCGGCCATCCACGTTAGTCATTTATTAATACAATTACTATTATTATTATTATTATTATTATTATTATTATTATTATTATTATTATTATTATTATTATTGTTATTATTATTATTATTGCAATTTTTAGTTTAACCCATGAGCATAGAACCGGTAACGGTTCAGAGCATCAACTGATGTCACTGCAGCGCCTCTAACTGGGAGATTCTAGGTTCGAGTCCTGACGGCGGCAGGATTTTCGACACAAGCATTTTAGCTAGGTCGAATTCAGCTGCTGTATGGAGGAGAATTCTAGCGTCCGGTTGCTCTGATCGGTAGTTTTCCGTGGTTTCTCCGATCAACACCAGGCGAATGCCGGAGCAGTACCCTATCAAACGGGCCACGGACCGCGCGTGATCTGTCCTTCCTCTTCCTTGTCCTATCCTCTCCCCTTACACACACACTAACATACACTACACTACCACATATTCCGGGAGACCGGTCGGGAACTTAGAGCTTGTCCCGACTGGGGCGGTGTCCCGCTGGTGGGAGAGTCCTGGTTAGGGGGAAACCCTACTAGCTGACGGTAGGTCGGCGCCGGATCTCGCCATCCAGCAGGGGAAGATCACCGCCATCTCCCGAGAGAGAAAAAACATGCACTACGCTAACGGAACTAATGACCGAAGCAGTTGACGCACCCGGAAACACGAAAAAAATCAAAAACCATGAGCATGGATCTAAACAGATAAAAAATACTATGTTTTTGAAACGGAATCATTTTGTAAGGTGAAAGTTGTGGGAGACAGAGAGGAATAGTTTAACCAAAAATTATGGAATTTGCTACAAACATCGTTTATGGATTCCAAATGGAAAGTCAGTGGATCGGAAGTTTATGGTAGTCACCAGGGGGTATTGGTCTTTCAGGTTATTTTATCTACGGTGTAAGAAAAGCAGGTGAGGTAACTTTCAGTCCAAAACTTTTTATTGAGGACAGTCTGACAGTTGTCGCATAAGCACTGGTGAACATGAGCCCTCACAACACAACTGTTGGAGGCAGACATTAACTGAAGACAGGAACATTTATGAAGTTGTTTTCACCAGGGCCCGTCAATAAGAGATTGTATGTCGAAAATTTGCCTGTTTCTGCTGTATAACGAGTACAATACATTCTTTATAATATGTAGAGACGGTAAAAAAATACCTAGGTTTTCAAAACGTCCACGTTTTCCACAATAAACATCGATATATTATGATCGATGTTTTGTTTTCTATGTTTTCTTATGATCGATATATATGTCCAAAATCCCTGATGTTTCAAAAAACGTTTCTCGTGATAAAAATATTTTTTTGTCTATTAAAGTTGCATCAACAACTGAGGTCATTAGCGCCTACTTTGAATACAACTTTACAATATTAATATGGCAATTAAACAGATTTTTACACTAAATATGTACCAATTTGTAGAGACAGACATTATATGTATTTTCAATGTTACAATATTAGTTTTCAGTATCTATGCTAATACAATTAGATTTCTTTAATAAAATAGCTGTCTTTACAGATTTGTATTGTTTTATTTTGGAATTCGTTGAATGATAGGATCAATTCGGAATTTGGCTCATCTTCTAGGTATGTCTGTCTGCTGTGCTGAAACATAGGGCATTGAGTTAAGATATGTTGAAAGTTAAGAGAGGTATCACAGTGCTGGAAGGTGGGTGGGGGATTTCCAGTTAGCAAGTGTTGATGACTGAACTTGCAATAACCAGTTCTTATCCTTGTTATTGTTACTTGCTCTTTTCTTGAGAATTTTTTGGAAGTTTTAAGGGAGTAAAATTTTTTAACTAGTTTATGTAGAGGGCTGGATTTCATGGTTTTCCAGAAGTTGCTCCACTTTTCATCCATTACTTTCTTGATATGTGTCCATAAATCCTTGTATGTGTGTGATATTTTTAAAATACTTTCAGTCTCAGGGCTTACATTTTCCTCTCCAAAGCTCATTGTGTTGTGTTCAGGCATTGTTTTGTAATCTGGTACCCAGGCAATTATGAGAGTATTTTTAGATTGTATAATGTCATGTTATATTTCATGAATACTTTTTATTATTGGTATACCTGGGTAGTTATTGTGAATATTATTTATTGCTTCAAGGAAAGTAGAGAAAATGACAAACTTTTTATGTCTGAGTTTTTTGTGACAAAATTCTGTTGTATCTAAATTCTACTTTGGATTGCTCAAAATCAGTAGACATTGACATCTTTTGCCGATCCCGAGACCGCAGAAATCTATTTACTAATGGCAAACTTTTTCCGGAGTTGCCAGGTTAGGTGATTTAATTTTGAGGTTTATTCGCTTTCAGAGGGAAATTGGAGAGGGCATTTCTTTTTAGTTATAATTTGGATTTATTCATGGCCTTTCACTTTATTATCATTTTAACAAATAATTTATTGTGTTTTATACAAAAAGTAAACGATTGACGGAATTGAAAAACACTGTTTAAATACTAGTTGTAGTCACCTTAACCTAAGATGAACAAATAAAAAGACAAAACTACTTGTTTACATAAAATGTCACTAATAACAAATCACATCTGACGAAAAAACAATATTGCAATTGTTAACCCAAAACTATATTTTCTACAGGTATAAAATTATCATGTGGTAGCCAGCTGTTCACCAAAAGAGCTGTTCACTGTTGAGAATAATGACATAGTACTTAAAAAATGAAAATAGAGAACATGTATATATATTAATAAAATAAAATAAATAAACATATTATGAGTAAAAATAACTCGGTGTTTTTTAATCACGATTAGATCAGACAGTTTTTGGTTCGGAATCTGCTCGAAAGTTTCTAAAATATTTTAAAAAGTACTTGTATGGGAGTGTTCGGTTTCTCATGAAAAATGCTTGAACTGACGAACTGACTGAATGCAGATAAGTCAGTTTGAATCAAGCGATGCAATTTCTATACATGCTATTATTTATATGCTTTATCTTTTAGTTCTTTTATTATTTTCCATGCTTCACTAGACCTCCTGCTTCCCATTAACCTATTTGCGACCTCGAATCAAGAATAAGCCTATTGCAGAATTGAAAAAAGATTTGTAAATGGAAGTGATTACTTATATTTGATGTATACTCCTTGATTTCAAAAGTACGCGACCATCTCAACTGTTTGAATTTTTTAAAATCAATTCTAAATGTCTGGTTTTCTAAAAAATGCCACTCTTTCTTTTAACATAGAATTTTGCGAACACTTACAAGAAAGTTTCTTTTCTATTAAAATACTAGCCAATTTGGAAAGTATGTTATTTGATTTAGAATTACGTAAATGTTTTATTTTCAGAGTGCTCATTGTCAATGAGACACAGCGACATGCATTTGCAGGCCAACGACATTTCACTTGTAAGCTACACACTAATATGCTATACAATCAACTTACGAAATGAAATCACACTGATCAGATCCTGTTTGATCTTTCTACAATACAATATTATTAGTGGATTCACTCTCGCCGCGATACCAACCATAAATACTTCAAATTAACGTTTTTTGAATGATCGTGTTTAATTAACACAAAGCAAAATAATGTAGGAGAAAAAAGTGAACATTCTCAATACTATACTTAATGAATTAGCGACTTGGAATTCTAATAATGAAATTTGGAATAAAGAAATGTTTTACTCGTGTTGTTAGCGACACTTGAAGTTGCTCAATGACTCTAGCGGTCATTTTCGGAAGATACACGCAAGCTTGAGATGAATAGAGCGCCTGCCAGCAAGAGTTTAAATTACTTATAGACTTGTAAGGCTAAGCTTCTGCCCCAACACCGAGCCAGCCTACTCAATGCGCATGCGCGCTCACTTCCCCGCGCCCCGTCCCTGGCCTTCAGCTGTCTCACGGCGTAGGCGGACGAGACTCCGCCTCACCGGGCGGCGGCGGAGACCCATCATATTGAATATGCATAAGAACAGGAAAATTAACTTGGTGCGGTATTAATTCGCTAAAAAACGACATTATGAATTTACAATTTTCTTCTTTTTTAGTAAAGAGCTATTTCTCACTTTGAAGATTCTTAGGGATAGCTCAGCTTACTCTGTCTACCCTGACGCTTCGCCACTGATTATGTGTAAACAATGAGATAACAAATTATAATGCTCGCAAGGTAAGAAATAACGGAACAAAACATTTTAATAGATATGTAGTTATAATTTGTAGTATTTTTAATTTATACTATTTTATACTATTTATATTATAAATAAAAGAAAGTGTTAGTTACACTATTTATAACTCAAGAACGGCTGTACCGATTTGGCTGAAAATTGGTGAGCAGGAAGCTTAGAGCCAGGAGACGGATATAGGATACTGTTTATCCCGTTCGACAGCGTTCCTGTGTGAGAACGCACCTTTTTGCACGTTTTCGCACGATTTCGCTTGATTTCGCGGGTTTTTGCACGTTTTCATGGGTTTTCGCATGTTTTCACGCGTTTTCGTATGCTTTCGTGCCTTTTCGCCTAAGTTTTCTGTGCAGAAGCGTTCTGCAGCGGAGATCAAGCAAGCAATCAAGCAAAGATACAAATGAAGCTAATAAAAGCGTGTTAAAAAGTGAAGTATAATTAGATAGATTTTTAATTATCTATTTAATATCAGAGCGTTTTTTAAATATTCTTCTTTGAGAGAAAAAAACAAATCTGCAATTGCTTTATTATCACGAGTGCAACAAGGATAGTACAGTTTCTCACTGTGAGTGCGACGCGAGAAAAAGATGGGACCGGCTGTTAAGGCGGAACAGAGTTCGCCGGGTCAGCTAGTCTATATATATAAAAGAAAGTCGTGTTAGTTACACTATTTATAACTCAAGAACGGCTGTACCTATTTGACTGAAAGTTGGTCAGCAGGAAGCTTAGGGCCAGGAGACGGACATAGGATACTGTTTATCCCGTTCGACAGCGTTCCTGTGTGAAAACGCACGTTTTCGCGTGATTTCGCATGTTAGCGGTCATTGTTGCCTGTTGTAACCCATTGTTGTAACGCCGCACTGATAACAGAAGGCGATAATGATAGCCGCCTTTCGTTCGCCGTTATCTATATATATAAAAGAAAGTCGTGTTAGTTACACTATTTATAACTCATGAACGGCTGTACCGATTTGACTGAAAGTTGGTGAGCAGGAAGCTTAGGGCCAGGAGACGGACATAGGATACTGTTTATCCCGTTGGACAGCGTTCCTGTGTGAGAACGCACGTTTTCACGTGATTTCGCATGTTAGCGGTCATTGTTGCCTGTTGTAATCCATTGTTGTAACGCCGCACTGATAACAGAACGCGATAATGATAGCCGCCTTTCGTTCGCCGTTATCTATATATATAAAAGAAAGTCGTGTTAGTTACACTATTTATAACTCATGAACGGCTGTACCGATTTGACTGAAAGTTGGTGAGCAGGAAGCTTAGGGCCAGGAGACGGACATAGGATACTGTTTATCCAGTTCGACAGCGTTCCTGTGTGAGAACGCACGTTTTCGCGTGATTTCGCATGTTAGCGGTCATTGTTGCCTGTTGTAACCCATTGTTGTAACGCCGCACTGATAACAGAAGGCGATAATGATAGCCGCTTTTCGTTTGCCGTTATATCTATATATACTACACCTATTATATACTTACGTTATACCCATATATATTTCACCTATGCACCAAAATACAGGAACAGTAATGAATGATTAATCTACTTAATTTTTTTATTTGCATTTTCTAATAAACAATTTAACTTAATAAATTCCAAAATCTGCTTATTTATTGCCTTTAACAGCCGATCCCTATTAATACAGCTTTGTATTTCTCTCTTAAACAAAAATCAATTAAAAAAAACGCTCTGCTACGTAATAGATTTTTTTATTATCTATTTAATATCAGAGCGTTTTTTTGAAATTCTTCTTTGTTTGAGAGAAAAACATAAATGTGCAATACCTTTATTATCACGAGTGCAACAAGGATAGTACAGTTTCTCACAGTGAGTGCGACGCGAAAAAAAGATGGGACCGACTGTTAAGGCGGAACAGAGTTCGCCGGGTCAGCTAGTATCTATATATATAAAAGAAAGTCGTGTTAGTTACACTATTTATAACTCAAGAACGGCTGTACCGATTTGGCTGAAAAATGGTGAGCAGGAAGCTTAGAGCCAGGAGACGGACATAGGATACTGTTTATCCCGTTCGACAGCGTTCCTGTGTGAGAACGCATGTTTTTGCACGTTTTCGCGTGATTTCGCATGTTAGCGGTCATTGTTGCCTGTTGTAACCCATTGTTGTAACGCCGCACTGATAACAGAAGGCGATAATGATAGCCGCCTTTCGTTCGCCGTTATATCTATATATAGTCGTGTTAGTTGCACTATTTATAACTCAAGAACGGCTGTACCGATTTGGCTGAAAATTGGTGAGCAGGAAGCTTAGAGCCAGGAGATGGACATAGGATACTGTTTATCCCGTTCGACAGCGTTCCTGTGTGAGAACGCACGTTTTTGCACGTTTTCGCGTGATTTCGCATGTTTTCGCGTGATTTCGCAGTTTTCGCGTGATTTCGCGGGTTTTCGCACCTTTTCGAGGGTTTTCGCACGTTTTCATGCGTTTTCGCACGTTTTCACGCGTTTTCGTATGTTTGGGTGGAACGGAGTTCTCTGTTAAGGCGGAACAGAGTTCGCCGGGTCAGCTAGTATAAATGGAAAAAGAGAGATATTTGTTCTGAACAATATAAAGGTTTGTAAAACTTTGTCAGCAAGTAACGAGCAAGTGAGAGTGGTAAACCTTGGTCAGCAACACCAGTTGTATTAATATTGATGTTCTTTCTTGAAGGAGATATCCAATTTTCCAATTTTCACCCAGGCGACCATATTCTGTTTCATCTTCATATGATGTAATTTAATATTTTGACAAGTTTATGACTGATGTAACAAGGAATTTATTACATTTATGTGGGAATCACACATTCATATTGTAATTTGCAGACGTACATCAGCAGGGGAGTCATTTGTTGACTCTTGTGTGTATCAGTATTTCATAATAACTTACAGAAAATAATTTTATGATTAATTATTAGTGATAATTGAAAAAGCTTACAAAATATCTTTCTGTTCTTAATTCTATGGTCTTTTTAAAAAGTGTCTGTATAATTCTCATAAATATTCAAAACTTTCTTCTAATATTGTTTAAAAATCTCCTAAATATGTTACTTCATTAAAATTTAATTTGAAAACCCTGAACTTAATCTTTTATTAATACTATTCTGAATATTCTTCTCCATTTTAAAATATCCGGTTTTCAGTCAGTCTTGCCCAGTGACGGAAGGGTTCATCTTCCAAACTGAGTGCTTTGCATTTAACCCTTGCAGGGGCGTTTTTAATCATTTAAAAACAATTAAAGTATTAGTTATTTGAATATTTTTAATGGCAAACTGTATGTTGGAAATTGATATTAAAATATTTTATTAATAATGTTTTTTAATACATAACTTTCTAGCCACATTTATTTTCTACTTTATTCATTAATGTTGTGACAGTTAATTGCCATTAGTAGAAATGAATGTCCGGTACTTTAGTCAGGATCTACAAAGCATAACTCTCTAATCTTATGTACCAGGGATGTATCTTATGTACCCAACCTGCTGCATGAACCCCTAAGGGAATGTAGAAAGCTTGTAGAGGCTTGCGGAAGGCTTGTGAAGGCCATATGAACAACGTTTTAGAGAAAATTTGAAGTTTGAGTTTAATAATAATAATAATAATAATAATAATAATAATAATAATAATAATAATAATAATAATAATAATAATAATATTTTATTGCTTATAGACTTACAGAAAGTATGAAGCAAAGTCTAGAAATTAATTGAAATTACAATTAAGTTTATTTTTTAAATACATTGACCTATAGTAATAATTAATAAGTTTACATTATGTTGATAAATTATTTATTTATATATATATATATATATATATATACATATATATATATAATTAATATACACAATTAAATTAATTTAAGTTATAACAGACATTACATTTACATAACTTACAGAAATAATTCAAATTGTTTACTTGATAAATTACAATATTAATAATTATATATAATCATTACATAATTTATGAAGTAAACAATTTGTATATAATTATGCACATTATTCACTCATACATTCATACCTATATATGTAAAAATATTGACAATTAATAATCTCTAAACTGCAGGTATAAATGTTTAATGTTGTATAAATAACATAATTGTGATTTTAATTGGCTATAGTATTCTTTAATTGTGGGTAATATATAATTAAAGGATATAACTCATTAAATGCAAACAGTCGGTTACAGGAAAAACCTTGCATAATTGTGATTATTTAAATTGAGTCTGAAACCTATTTCATGTTGAAGGGGTGCAATCCTCAAAAGTTGGAGAATCTCTGCTCCATAGTATTCCCTTTTTATACTTCAATTAAATGTTCTCAATTTTATTGTATACTGATTTCCTTTTGAGGAAGAGACAGTGATGTTTGGCTATTTCATGTACTGGTGCAGATAATAATGGATTTTGTAAATTCAATAAGTTTTTTAAAAGGTTCCGTATCAAGTCATTTCCATTACTTGGTTACAGAGCATTGTCTCATCAAGTCTCTATTGGGCATACAGGACAAAATCTTAAAAAAAATATGAAGTACAAATATGAGACGAAAAAAGGCTCTCCTTCGTTCGGTAATTTTGCTTGAATTTTCCCGAACGCTCTGTCTCGCACACTTCCTGTGAACAATTGTGGGCGGTCGTCCCAGGCTCCTCCAAGCTGCGCCGTCTGAGGTCCCGAGGCGTGTTCATAAACATCGCGGCCCTCGCTTCTCCGGGGCGACGCCTAGAGGGCGTGTTTACGCGGCAGCGATGGTGTAACTCGCACACTTCCTGTGAACAATTGTGGGCGGTCGTCCCAGGCTCCTCCAAGCTGCGCCGTCTGAGGTCCCGAGGCGTGTTCATAAACAGCGCGGCCCTCGCTTCTCCGGGGCGACGCCTAGAGGTCGCGTTTATGCGGCAGCGATGGTGTAACGGTTAGCGTGTCGGACTGTTATACCCAAGTTTGCGAGTTCGAACCCGATCGAAGTCGTGGATTTTTAAGGGCTAAAAAATCCTTCGTACGCCTTCCTTCGGAGAGGAAGTAAAGCCGGCTGTCCCATGTTAGTAGATTTACTGCATGTAAAATATCCTCAAGCCTAAATGACGCCTCTGAGCCTGTTTCGTCGCCCAAGTAATACCTTCTTTCTCCCATGATTGGTGAAAGGAGCGTAGCAGAATTTGCGTGGTCAGACGGAAGAGCAGGCCTCTTGGCCTGAGTCTCGGCACGTAAAATAAGGCAAATTCAATTCAATTTACAGACGCGCGGAGCTAATTGATCCTTCGACGGAAGTCACGACCGGTTGCGACCTGCTCTCTGTGTTTTTTTACGCTTTTAAGTTATTTTACGATAAATGTGTTTCTTCAAGAGTCAAATATTCGGTTACTCGTGACAATACTTAACCCTCGTCTCGTACGTAACAATACTTAACTGGCGTCATGATGCTATTCTGACCCCACTCGAATTTCAAAGTTGAATATCCTACATATTTTTAAAATGAGAACTTTGGTATGCTGTTTACCTCCAAATAATGTTCTTATCTTTTGATTTGAGAAGTACTGTTGATTTTCGCGCAGTTGTTTCGTAGTGGCGTGAGTGAAAATATATGTTGTGGGTCCACAGCGGCAATTCCACGCTAGTTACACAGCTGTCTTTGTAATGACGTTTTCATCAAAAATGTTTGTCTTGTGACGACACGGGCCAGAATATCGCTCTCAAAATGAGAGATTATAGTGACATGGAAGACATACAAAATGGGGATGACTGTCATTGCAAGAATTCTTGAAGATACTGGTATGCCAACTTGCCGAACCTCGCATAAACTAAGTTAATTCGTATTATTTAGTAATGTAAAAAATATATTAAATATGAATTATTATATCTAAATGATTTTCAAAGTTCTCGTAATGTGTTAGCAGTTAAACAGAATTAGTTCAAAATTTGTTACAAATTTTCATAATGAAAGGAAAGAAAACCATGTGTCAAAATGGCACCATGACGCCGGTTATGTAACAAAAACTCACCACGCCAGTTGAGGGTTAAAGATGTGTAGAAATAAAAAACCTGCAGTAAATATTAAGATAAAAGTAAGTGCCAAGCATGTAGAGAGTGACTGTACACAAACACACACACACACACACACACACACACACACTCATACTCTCTAATTGAATCAAAAATATAATGATGGATTATACTATTGACAGCACGTGCTTAGCACAACCAATTCCTACCAAAATTACCTAAATGTAACAACGATTTCTTGTAAGACTTTAAGGAATGTAATGTTTGATATCTGAGTGATTCCGACTTACATAATTGGGTGAGTAGAATACCTGGTGGATTAAGAACAACTGTTTTTCTTATTAATTAAGAAAACTTATTTTATTGGTTGCCATTTTGGCGAGTCATGCTGAACCTCTTCAGAGCTTTATTTAGAAAGATAGCTATTCTAAGCGAATATTAGAACCACTCACCTCCATAGTGTATGTATTTATACCCTTACTGTTACTGTTTCTTAGGTGACCATATGATAATTTAAGATACTACAACTATCATCGTTTTTATGTTAGTATTTTCAGTTGACATTCACAATTCTTCTACAATGTTATAGTTTTTGTTTTGAAACTAATGTATATTTCCCATAACCAGAAATATTTTGACAATTTACATCAGAGGTCAGAAACTATTTCTCTCTAAATGGATGCCGGGAATACTCGATATTGAGTGAAAATCCTTTTTCTAAAAGTGGACGTTTTAGTCACTGTCCCTCTAACGCAAAAAAGTGAATTATTTCACTCTACAAACCGAGTGGATTCCATTCGTTCCGCGAGGTTCAATTCTGACTCGAAGGATAAGTGAAAATTCACTGGAATCGAGTTGAATTTCACTACAAGAAGTTAAGAGACCATCAGATACTCCTTCTGAGTTTGACGGATTCTGCACAACACCGTTTAATTGATTTTGTAACATTTTGCATCACAAACAAAATCTCTGGCTTTAATATGATGTGTAGTACACAAACGAAAATAACTATCTAGGTGAACCATTGCAATCACATCGATATAAAAAAGAAGAGCTATAGAAGAAGTAAGAATAGTTCTATATATTCACTACACCGAAAATCGATTACCCCAAAAACATTTTTTAATGTCGTTGAGTGCTTTTACTTAAGAACTGAATAAATGAGAGAACTTTACAAATTCTGTAACAATACAGTTATTATACTCTGTGAACACAGGGTTAAAAATGTATTCTGAAAATGCCTTTGAAATGTTTTACATTTTCCGAAAACTGTACAGTAAATCGTTCTGTCTACCTTAATTTAGAAATGTAAAGCATAACATAATATTTAAAATCACTTGATTTTATGTCGAATGCCAGAATATTGCCATGTATCAGAATATTGCGGGACATTGCCTAGACCTGCAGATCTTTGCATTCAAAATTACCCCTCGAACCTAAGGCAACTATTTCTGCCTCGCCAACTACAACCACACATTCACATCTGTGCTCCAAGATAAAATGTTAACTTCTTTCTATAGATCTACTACAATTCTCATGATTAAAAAATGAAACATTGACGACCGATTATTCTTTTCTTTTATTGTTTTATACAAATACTGTATTTATATTATACACAGGTTTATAACAGCTTGAAATAAAACATTTGCGCCATACCACGTTTCATTTAAAAATTCAAGAGATTTCGTTAAGATCAAAACGAAATTTTTTAAAGAGAGCAAATTTCTAGGATTTTCAGAAAGTTCTATATTACTGAGGATACACGCAATAAATTCCTTAAAAATAAAATGACTTATTGATCTCCGGACCTACAAAGACATATCATACTTCTTGATGTATTTACGAATTTTCTTCTTAAAAACTTATTATTTGACAAATCCGCACGAATCATAACCACCTTTGAAATATCTCTAACAGATAATAATCCTAACTTTCCTACAAAGTTACAACTTCCAAAATCTTCCCTTACAAATGTTACGACCAAGACCAAATTTTAAACCGCATGGATGAGGTAAATAAAAAAAATTCATTTGTTATAAAATAGCAAAAAGATCAGTAACAAAATGGAAGGTATATGGTTAAGTATTCCTCGATATTGATACGTTCTTAAAACTTAAGATGCTGCAATTACAAAATAATTGTAAACATTTTTTTCCGTACAGAAATGGCTGAGATTAAAATATTAATTGTAGAGAATTGTAACTCAAGTATCTATATATTTAAATAGTTATTATCCATATGTTGCTGTCTGTAAAACGAGAAACTCCAATTAAGAATGCGTATACACGTAAGAGTGTATAAGAAGTCATCAATCGTATTCACTGGCTTTTCGCTTCAGTCGATTTTATGGTGCAAATGTTGCTAATAATGGATGTTATTTGTGATATTACAACACAAGTTCAGTGCCATCGAACGATAATAATATGACTTAACCCGGTTGTGGATGCTTCGTGACCCTCAGAAACCCGCAGATGAACTTTCCTGACGTAATGAATGAGAGAATGCGTGTTTTTTCTAATGATACTGCTGATGTGGAATGACCTCTGCCCTGTAAATCCGCTATATAAACCGGCTGGCACCCGAGACTAAGCACACAACATGAGTGGGCAACGTCTGTCGCTGTGGCTTCTGCCACTGTTAATGGTGCTGCAGCTGTCGATGCCTTTGGCTCCACAACCAAGGTGCTCGTCAGGAAAGGAGCTCGCGCTGTCGATGTCTTACTCTACGAACGCCACAGGGCACCGCGCCGTGAGCGCCAACATTGAGCAGCCGCTGGGGAGTCCCGGGTGGCTGCTGGATGTGGAAGTGAGGACATCAGGGTGCGGGCCCGACGACGTCCCACGGCGGTCGCTAACCATCACGCTCAACGGGCCCCCGGAGGGGGGTCTTGCGGCCCCCTCGGCCGTGCCCTCCGCCCACCGACCCGCGCCTCCGGGCTACCTGACGCTGCCCGGCCTGGGGCACTACCGCGCGCCGCCCGAGGCGAAGAACTGGTATGATGCTCGCGAACTCTGCCGGAAGGAGGGCGGGGGACTGGTGGCGCCGACGTCCCGGCGCGAGGTGGAGCTGCTGTTCGAGCACTTCGCACTAAACGCCACCGGCGCCCGTTACAACAACGAATTTTGGACCAGCGGCAACGACATCAAGGAGGAGGGAAAATTCGTCTCCGAGGACGGGGTGCCCCTGAAGGACACAGGCTATGCAGTCTTCTACCCTGGAAGACCCTCGAGTTCTACCTCGGAGAATTGCCTTGTCATGCGATACGATAGATCACTAATTGATGTAACTTGTTCCTTAAAATATTCATATATCTGTAAAATGACTCTATGAATTTAATTTCAGTCTTCTTTAAAAGTTTTGCATTAGGTTGTTTCTCTTGTTCCATCTACTCCAAAGTACCTGTAAACCAAACGGAATAGTCTATCGTATTCCTGTTTTACATTATCCCAATATTTCATGAAAAATAAACAATTCCCAATTAACAGTTTTCCTAAAATTATGTAAACTTGTTAAGGAAATAATAAAAATGAAAAATGTAATGCAGTGTAAAAATCTAATACACGTAAATACACATTTTCGTCACACATTTTTCTTCAGGCAAAAAAGAATAGAACTGTAATCCACCAATGTTCGATTCGTAAGTATCACCGTTATTACAGACACAATTGAAATCAAGTATAAGTTCTAATAACAATTCAGTCTTGAAGCAAATCAGCAGTCCTGGAAGTGTGTGAGGAGTACGATAGTGCAGAATCGCTAGCATCCGTTCATTTTGTTGCTGCTGGGAGAAAGTGAGAACCATGCCCGCCGTCGGCAAACCGGCAAACCTTTTGTTCTTGTTTTGCGATTTTTATTTTAACCCTCGAGCATTGATTGATTTAAACAGGGATAACTTTAATCACTTTGTTATTACTTAAACAGAATAGCAGCTTCTTCAGATTATTCTTTGGGTTTTTTCCTTTTTATACTACTTTATTTAAAAAATGAAAATCACATCCCTTTCCTTGTTCCTCGAAGAAGTACAATTGTTGTCCCAATTGCACAAGGTAAATTGTTGTAAAACTTCAGCATTAGTTTTGCAACATATAGAATACCTGATATCCTCGAAACATCACACGGTGTTATATTCTAGAAGATTCTGATGCGAAAAAAATTTCTTTTTGTTCAATATCCTTTTTAGGATCTAATTTTCCAGTAAAGTTCCTTATTTTTGGTGTCAAAATTGTTTCTGGTAATGCGTAAGGTTAGCCTTCAGACGGAGGGCGAGAGCGGAAATTGCATTGCATGGTCCCAGCAGCTGTCAGTCATGTTCTCTTTACATATTAATCATCAACATATTAATCATTCGCATGCGAAACAGTGGCCACGTGGTCGACTGAGGTGTATATCAGGTGAAGAAAACAGAAGTGGGCTCCCAGTCTGGTGCGTTCCTCGTAATTATGTTTGAGACAACAGCGCAATACGTAGAATATTTCTGCAAATCGGCCATCATTTGGCCACGCGATACGAGCATCCTACCGTGACTGAAACTGAATGTCGGTATGGGAGAACGTTGCTTTTTCTATGGGGAGGAATCTGCAGTTTAATGCAAATTCCGTTTTTCCACTCCAGGGTTGTTAGCCCTGGGGTATGGGATGACGTTACGATGAAGTTGGATGATGAAATAGATACCCACCAACATAGACATACATACCCAAAACAATTAAGCCCTAGGCAGGACTCGAACCCGTGATCCTTTGGTCTGAGACCGCTACTACATTACTGCCTTAGCGACCTTGGCCATTGGGCAGACTTGTAAATGTTGTTAATTAATGTTTTTTTTCGATTTTCTTAAGAGCAAGATGAAAGAAAAAGGTAAGAAAAAGGAATTAAAAGTTTTTTAAGAAGAATAGGAAAGCTGCAATTATATATAAAAATGGAGTTATTTTAATACCGAGAACATACTTTTATAGTCCGAGAACATTTACCACGATACTATTTTGTAGTCAATTTTAGGAAATATTTAAATAATACTCAAAGAATTTTTCAATCAACATATACCACACTTTTAATATTTTTTTAAATTTCCATTGTAATAATTTGGTATTGATATTGAACAAGTAAACATTATTTAGATTGATGGTAGCTGTAAGAAGTTTCTTGAGAGAGAAAATCAACTTTGAAAATATGTGTCAATTTACGTATGGAAGGGCTCATCGTCACACAAGGAGGTACGTCTGAGAGGAGTGTGTTAATGGAGGGTTGAATGGAGTTGAATTAATGGAGGGTTGAATGGAGTTGAATTAATGGAGGGTTGAATGGAGTTGAATTAATGGAGAGTTGGTTAATGGAGGGTTGAACAGTGTTCCCTTTTTCAAAAAATTGTATAGTTTACTCAAGCAATTGCAATAAAATAACAATATTTACATCATTACGAATTTTTCAAAACTGAAAATTATCATAAATGTGCAGCGATGTGAAACAAATTAGTATTCATAACACTATGTATTTCTACCTACTATCTTCTGTACTGTGTACTACTTTCGATGTATTTATTTTTTAAACAAATATTGATTGTGAGTGTCTTTCTCGTTCTTTGCCGTTTGGTTTCTGCGAAAAAAAAGCTATCATACCCTTTCTCGAAATGTATTTTAGACGAAATATATTCTGGTGCCAATGAAAGTATTATATATATATATATATATATATATATATATATATATATATATATAATAAATGAACATGTAATAATGACAGAAATATACAGAATTTAATAACGTGGCGTTCCCGGTGACTCCCTGAGGAAGATCACAAAAAGATGGTCGAAACTACGGCACCTCAGCATTCGATGTGGCGTCACCGGGACAGCTAAGATCATTTGCATGACTCTGCCTCCGGAAGCCTATTTCAGAATTTTTAAGTGTTGACGAAATTCAAGTATTGCAATTGAAGAATATTAGATACCATATTTATTCGACAGTGTAATTAAACACAAACATTGTGAATAAGATTAATTTAGATCGAAGTAAAGTCATAGTTCGCGAAATGACTTAGGGGGAAACATTGCCGCATACAGAAATGCAACATTATACATTATTAAAGTGTGTTTATGAAAATACCACTTCGCAATCAGTGGCACAATAATTACGTAGATAGGATTCCAAATCGTCAAGAAAAATACTAATAACATTATTAAAAGCAATTGGTGGGGCTTCTCACGTAACTATCAGAATAATGTTTGCGTTGTCAAAATGTCATTAAATTCGTACAAAAAATAAAAAAATAACAGGCAGGTAGTAATATCAGAATTGAAAATTGAGTACTGAAATTGTATAGTGAAGGAAATATCCACATGCATAATTTTATGTAAGCCTATTTACGCTAGTGATGCTTCAACACCACGGACCTTTTTGCAAATATTCTAACTTTTCTGCTCTATTTATTTGCTGTACCTGCAAAAGTGTTTGCAACCAGCAGCAATGTTTTTCTCACTGAGGTCAGAACTCAGGTCCTTCGAGTTAACTCGAAGCCGCAAGCCTTACCTCTTCATTATTGAAACGCTGTGTTTCAATCACGGGCCGCACACAGTAATATTATGTAGTATATTCGTATAAAAAGTACAACGTTGTTTACATACCAAAAAGAGGAAATAAGTTGTTCCATAACGCAACAGGTGATAGCCATTTTCTAACGTTGGGTGGCCTTTTTGTTGGAGCCTTGCTGTTGCATGACCTTAGCAGTGTTCTCAGTAGTGATATATTATGTATGAGAAATATGTTGGTACACCCAGTATGGAAAAGTCAGAATAACACAATTAAATATTTGCATTTTTTAGACAAATTTGAAACTGCTTCATTATTTTTGTACACATATTTTCTACAATTTTTCCCAAGATACTGGCTATTTAATGATACTGTAGACTCCCTCACATCGCCATAAGCAACTTAATTTTTTTCTCAATTCTGCATGGATACAAAATTAAAAGTAAATATTATATTCAATACAATTGAATTCATAAAATACATATGTGGATGACAAAATAATTACACAAATTTAAGTAATGGGGAACTTATAGAAGACGATTTGTAATAAGGGATGTCTAATTTTATGAAATTGATTGTTCTAAAGCAGTAATACAAGAAAACATATTTCTTGTAATACATATGTAACATAAACCATCAACATTATAGGTCACGATCAAACAAATTGATGCCATTTCTGAGAAAATTTTGAAAATGTTTTTGAGTCTTCACGTAAAGTTCCCTGAAAAATCAAAATATCCATTTGAACTTCCTAAAGCCTCGAGTTCATTTAGACCGACTGAGAATATCAATTTTAAAGAAAATCCGCTGAACTGTTTAGGTGCACTATTTAGGTTTCACCACAGAAGGACAGTAATACGTTTTGCCTTCAGTCGATTTTTCGGTATCAAGGACCCACAAAACATGACTTCAGGATATGACACGTGTTAGAGGAATTTCTTCTATATTTATCTACACGGTTCAGCCTCTTTTTCATTACCAGAGCCCGGCAAGAAGAGTTTTGCTGCCGAAAATACGTCGATTTCTGGTGCACGCTTACATAACTCCCTCTCCTCATGAAGTGCCATCGATAGGCAAGAAAGTGAAATGGAAAAGCGAGATATTTTTCGGATTTCTCCCTAAGCCGAGTTTCATTAAGGTAGCTGTACACTTCAAAATGATGAAAAATTGACAAATTTCAAAGTAATACTTTCTGAGTAAATTGACAAGTAGTGAGACTTCATCAATCTTTGAGAATCGTTCTAGTAAACGTTTAGTTCGACTGTGTATATTAAAATTGCATTTAACGTTATAGTTTGTTTATCAGTTTTAATTTCTTTTATTATCAGTAATTTGTATGTGTAATATTATATAAAATAAAATTGCAACGTTATTTCACTTTGATCCTATTTTACTAGCGCAGTGGCAGTGGTAGAGGAAACATTTGACTGACGTTAAGATCAGAATTCAAATTATCGTGTGTTGTCTGTTACTACCGTGTGTTTGTCCTTTAAAACCGGCCAATTCTTTAGTTTGAAATGTCTAGTGAATCAGAGGAGGTGGCACCTTCAGAAATAAGAGAAAAAGCGAAAACGGTGACCTCGGAATTATTGTAAGAGCAACTCTTATACTCAATCATAGGCGGACTGGTAAACCAAACCACCTGCGGCAGGTACGGTAGCTGTCCGCTAGATTCCCTGAAGTTAGTGAACTTCAGATGCGTTTTCCCGAATTCGGAATTTTCGGCACATTCATACATGTCAAACATTATAAATAACGAACAAAAAAAGCTAGGACTATAATTTTTTTGCAGCATGTAACCCATGATTTATTCTTGCGAATGTACAATAATAATGAATGTATCACTAAATATTTTAGTTTTATGAACTGAAATGTCCAGAATAAATTGATAAACAATTATTTTTTCACAAATAATCAAATCCTGTCTATTTAGTACCCTTGTTATTCTAGTTCATTCACAACTATAGACAATTTTGATTAATTTAAAAGAAGAATTATCAAAATATATCAATTTTTTGAAGAGATATGGAGTTAGAAGTAAAAACCTGCACCTTCTCAAAGAAGTTATAAACAAATAGAATTTTTTATTATTATATATCTAAAATATTAAGAAATCAAACGTAAAAGAAGAAAACTACAAAATTCTATATTTTTTGTTCAGGTAGACAGCTACCTTAAACAAATTAGTTACATTACTGTTAATAAATCTATAAATCAGTCATAACTTTTACTTCACATCTTCAGTATTACAGTTTTGTTTATTAGCATACTGAAGCAAAATTGCCTAGAGAGTTTTGTTTGCCTGCTCATGTCTGTGCCCACTCCAACCCACCTTTAACTAAGATTCTGTTTTGTGCGTCGCTTACCTACTCGTAAAAATTCTTGAATTGAAAAACACAGAAACAGGAAAAGTGCTTCAGCTTATGAACTGACGCTCACTTCCACTCGACGTGCCACAGCCGTCTTGAAAGAAGGCAAAGTCTCCCGGTGGCCAACTTGCCAGAATAAGAACAGATGCTACTAGTAATGAGTTACAAGTTAAGATGAAGACCGGAAATGTCCTATCCAAATCTCAAGCTAAAAATAAGTATAGTGCGTAAATACCAAAACCTTAGAAATGCAGAAGGTAAGTTTAAAAAACTGTGGCTTTACGGTCTTGCCCCATCCTATTGCCAGCTGCCATCTACTGCCGCCCAAAGTACATTTTTTGAAATTTTCGCAATTTTTCGGTTTCTTAATAGTAGACCCAAAATATTACTTTATGAATATTAAAAAAGAGTAAAACCTCCTCATAACTAGCAATTTTCATTTACAAATTTGGAGCCTTTTCTAAAAAATTGGAGTTTAAGTGTTTCTGTAAATGCGAAACTACATGCCCTTTTTCACACGAATGTATTAAGTTTCCAAAAAATTCATTTCAAATCATTAGAAGCATCTCCACTTACAAATACAATAATGAATACAAATTGCTGGAAATGTGCTTATTAATGACGTGAGAGATATTTCGAAAGGGTAATATTTGTATCATTTTTGAAAAAAATAGAAGAATACATAAATATGAACTTTACGTCATATTAAAATAGTATAATTAGCACTATCCGTTGAAAGAGTTTGAAAAAATGTTGGAGTCATTTTTGAGAAAATGGCGTTTGAGCGTTTCTAAAAATGCGGACATGTATGCTCATTTTCACAGAAAACATTTGAGTTTTCGAGAAATTTTATAGGACATTATTTAAAACACATATACTAATTTCATACAGTACTCAGTACGCATTATAAATACAATAATGTGAGCAAATTGCCGCCAATGTAAATATTAACGACGTGAGAGAAGTAAAAAAATACATTTTTGTAATTTTTAGAACAGTAAAAGGATAGATCAATATGGCGTTTATTTCACATTATAGGGTGTATCTAACACTATCCCCACCAAAATTTTAAAGAAAAAAAATTGGATTTGTTTTTGAGACACAAATACAACAAATGACACTAGTATCATGACACCTTCAAATCATTTGGGGATGATGCATTATGTAGAAAATCCGGTGAAAGGTTTAAGTGCCAGCGTTGCTCACAGATGGACGGAGAAACGAACGGACAGACAAGTAGACGCATTGCTGACAATCGATTTTTTTAAATCAACGACCCACAAAAACTGATATATCTCCTCATTGCTCTTCTTCTTTCTTCCTTCCTCTCCTTCTTTCTCACTTCCTTCCTCTTATCATACCTTTCTATTTTTCCCTCTTCTGCTCCCGCTATCCTAGATTTTATCTTTCCTATACTCTTTTCTCTAATTTTTAATTGACTCCCTTTTTGCCTCTCATCCTTTCTCTCCTCCTTTTACACCAACCTATCCTCCTTCGTTTACTCCTACCTCTGCTCTTTTTCTTCAACTACCTTCCCTCCTTTTTCTTGTGCTCAGCATGTGTTTGTGATACTTAGTGCGGAAAAAGCAAAACATTACATACCAAACATCTCTTTAGTATTAGCATTGCTAATACAAAAAGATTATGGCACTAGTACTCCGAGAATTACTGTTCCATTCTGCAATACCAATGGTTTACGTTCAAAGCGGTTCAGGTTCTAACGTACAATTTTGTTCCCGCCATACATTTATGCCCGACACATTGCATACGAGCCAGTGGCAAATGTCACTAGCGCAACTCCTAAATTTTTTAGTTTCATATCAAATGATCATTGTCGAAAAGAGATTTTCTAATTCCCTCGACGGTCTACACTTTTGTAACATTTATTCTCAAACATCCTACATTATCCGTGTCATTTACTGTTAACCGTTTTCGCAAATTTCCTAATCATTTCTAAAAATATATTTTAAAAAACTCTTACTTAGACTCTTATTATCTTACTGCCGTAATTTTTACATTATTATCAGGAACTTATTTCATTACCTACTCTAGAGTCTTAAGCCACCCATAAACACGGAACTCTGACTCTTGACAAGACAGCGAGAGGCAGAGTACATTTTTCACTTGATGATGGCGTGACCATCTGAAGTTGCTCAGAGCATCGACTTATGCCACTGGGGTGACTCTGGCTGAAAGTCCCTTAGTTTCGAGTCCCGACGGCGGTAGGATTTTCGACACTACGTCCGACCACCGAACCGTTTACATCGCAGAGCGCTCGTAATAGTCGGAACACTAGCAAAATTAATCAAAGGAGGATTACATCCAGGACTGCCCTTTCACCCACACTATTCAATTTGTATGTAGCAGACATCCCCAAACATCCAACAGTAAAATCAGCACAGTTTGCTGACGAAACATTTGCTTTCGCTTTCAATCACTCTCTAATCAACATTAAAAATAACATACATTTATATTCATCCCAAATAGACAGTTGGTCATCCAAAGTAAAAATAAAATTAAACCCAAACCAAACTGCAGCATTTTTTTCTTTAAGACCACATATTCCACCAAACCACATTAACGTTAAATGTCAAAGCCCATCTCCCAAATAAACTCATTAGATACTTAGGGCTGACCATGGACACCAAAATAATACAAACTAAAAACAAACTAAATCAACTAAAATCACTAATTAATAGAAATAAATACCTACCATACAAAACAGCAATAATACTACACAAAACAATAATCAGACCGACTATTCTATATGTATGGATTACTGCTGCAAACACCAACATCAACAAAATTAAAATAAAACAACCAGTTCCTTCGCACCATGACTAATGCATCCGGGTTTATATGAAATCACCAAACACATAATGAATTCAACCTCGATCCATCACTCACCACATTACTTACCTATTCCATACCTTCTCTAATATTCACCATATTAAAACCTCATCCTCGTTCAACCTCTGTACAAACCCCGCTTATCCTACGCGCATCAAAATAAATACCCATTTCACATATTTTGTGCTGTGTACCACAGCAAGTGTGCCCCGAGGATCGGTGTGGTGGGCACACTGTCCCAGGCAGTGTAGTTGCGGCCCACTGTGGCCGCTGCAGGGTTGCGCCGCGGGGCGCGGCCAGGGTAGGAATGAGTAGTTCCGAATGATACCACCAGGAGCAGGGCGAGCGACGGCGGTTTCCCGTGGGCACCGGACCGCGTCGGCAACGCGGTCTCCGAAGGGGCACCTGCCCTCGATTCCCCACCACGGAGGGGGCAAGTGAGAGACTCGCTCCGGTACCTCGGGGCGAATATAAGGGCCCCGGGCCGGGGTGGATTGCTTCGAATAGGTTTATCTCCTGGAACTTTGTTTTTTGACCTGGCTGTATTTCTGGACTAGATTTTTGGATTGTGGTTTGGCTATTATAAAATTGTTTATGAAAAAACTGTTGTCTTTCACCTTGATTTCCTTGTACACAACAGTTCTAACTGGCGACGAAAATTAAGAAAACCCTGGAAGAAACTTTCAAGAAGTTTATGGAATTGCAGCAGCTGCAGTGGCAGCAACAGCAACAACAACAAAAGCAACAACAGCAAATTCATCAGGAAGTTTTAGAGATGTTGAAAGATAAGCAAAGCTCTCAACTGACGCAGCGAAAGCCGCACCAGCCAATCCGATCAGCACCTGCCTTTCCAAAGTTCGAGCCGGAAAAAGAAGTATGGAGCTCATACTATGCTAGATTTAAGCAACATTTTTTGTATCACAGAGTCATAGAAGGTGAGCAGAAACGAGCTTTCTTTTTTAGCATCTCGGGAAGTGAGTTGTATGAATTATTGCGAAGATTGTTTCCTTTGAAAATAGAAGAACAAGTAGAGTTTGAAGAACTCATGGAAAAGTTAGCCGGACATTTCGATAAGAAACTTCACGTGGTGGCAACCAGATTCAATTTCTTTCGTAGCAAAATGCGGCCAGGGAGTTTGCATAAAGATTGAGTCACAGAGTTGACAGGTTTAGCAAGAGACTGTAAAGAGTGAATGTGGACGGTCGTATGCGGAATCTCTTATTCAGGACACGATAATTCAGCACACACCAGAGGATAAGATTAGAATAGAGGCACTGCAGTTTGAAGACCCATCGTTGTTGCAAGTGCAAAAAATAGCAAGAACGTTTGTGATCACGACTACGGCAGCTAAGCAGATGGAATATCAAGAAGAGATGATGTTATCAACAACAGAATGAGTTTTCTTTGAAATAAAATTTCTTCATAAATAGTTCTTTCATTAAGGCGGTGTAGATTGTTTTGTACATTTAGTACTTTTCGTGCAATAGTGTGTGCCATATTTGCAATTTTAATAAAGTAAAAGATTTTCTCAAAAATGGCTTCAAATTTTTTCTTTAAATTTTTGGTACGGTTAGTTTTTTCAAAAATTCAAAAAACCAAAATTTTTTTACTTATCTCTCACATCGGTAATACTTAGTTTTGAGGCTATTTCTTCAGAGTATTATATTTATGAGTACATGTGCTTTACATGTTGTCAAATTAAGTTTCTCGAGAACTCAACAGTATTCTGTAAAAATAAGCTCAAAATTCGGAATTTCCAGAAACGCTCAAACGCCATTTTCACAAAATTGCCTCCAAAATTTATCCAATGGATAGTGCTAATGGCATTGTTTAATATAATGAAAAGTTTATTTGGGGATAATATTTTGTTTTTTTCAAAAAATACACTATGTAATTTTTTTCAATATCTCTTACGCCTTTAATAGGAACATTTGAATGGATTTGTATACATTATTGCATTTCTGAATGGAAGTTCTTCAAATTATTTCAAATAAAGTTTTTCGAAAACTCAATAGATTCCTGCGAAAAATAGCTTCAAATTTCGAATTTACAGAAAAGCTTAACGCCATTTTCTTAAAAACGGCTCCAAATTTTTCAATTAATATTGCTATTTAGGACATGGTTTTAGCCTTCTTTAATATACTTAAATATTATATTCATAATATTTCGGTTGTATTATTTGAAAACCGAAAAGTTAAAACAATGTCAAAAAAATTGTTTCGAGGCGGCGATAGGTGGCAGCTTGAAAGAGGATGAGGCAAGGCCGTAAAGCCAGCCCACACCAAGGAAATTAGAAAACTGAAATTAGATGCCTAAGCCATTTTGTAGCACCTCTAGTTAGTTTCTCGTATACGTACGTATATACAGAGTAATATACCTAGTATAGAGAGATGTTATGTAATGCTGTTGAAAATTGATTTCGTCATTTCAACGGAAATACACGTTTCGGGGCCCCCTGATACCAAAAAATGTTTTATTTTCAAAACGTTCGTCCGTCAGTCTATCTGGTGTATGTGAATAACACTACTGCCTAAACCACGCGTAGTACTTGTTCCAAATTGAAGAAACTCCTGTCCATCGGGCTTTAAAATTTTGAAAACATACTTTAATATTTTGAGGTACATTACCTGAAGCCCGCCGGAGATTTTCAAAATTTTCTCAAAAAATGTCTCCAAATTATTTCTTTAAACTTTTTGTAATAATATATTTTCAGTTCCAGATAATAGAATAGAATAAAGAATCCAGAATAGAATAAAATATTTTCAGTTCCAGAAAAGGTGGAGATTACAAAGTTAGTAGGTTGATAGTCACTCAGACATCTATGATTTGCACAGCTATTGGCCATATGAAGATGCTTGCAAAACTAGAAACTGGAATTAACGCATTGCCTGAGGGTCAAGGGTGGGTCTCACGCTGGTGTTGTTTTCAAGCTCTATATTTTCCCTAGCATGTTTCAAATTGATTTAGTTTCAATTTTCTCTAATAAAGCGAATCGGAATTTATTGTAGAATACTCATAACGTCCTAAATAACCGCTTATACCAGCGTTATTGTATGGTATAGGATTTGTTCCATGTATTTTTTCCTTCAATAAGTTCCATAAGATTATATAATATTCCATAAGTTCAATAAAATTATATTACCAGAAAGTTACCGTTCGTATTCACTGGTTTGCACTTCAGGCTACTTTATGATGCGAAAGTTGCTAATAAAAGGGTGATATTACGTCAGAAGTTCAGTGCTATCATACGATAACATCACGACTTCATTCGGTTATAGATGATTCTTGACTCTCAGAAACCCGCAGATGACCTTTCCTGACGTAATCCATGAAAGGATGTGTTTTTTTTCTAATGATAGTGCAGATGTGGAATGACCTCTGCCCTGTAACTCCGCTTTATAAACAGGCTGGCGCCCGAGACTAAGCACACAAGATGAGTGGGCAACGTCTGTCGCTGTGGCTTCTGCCACTGTTAATGGTGCTGCAGCTGTCCACGCCTCTGGCTCAACATCCAAGATGCTCGTCCGGGAAGGAGCTCTCCGTCTCAATGTCCTACTCTACGAACGCCACAGGGCACCGCTCCGTGAGCGCCAACATTGAGCAGCCGCTGGGGAGTCCCGGGTGGCTGCTGGATGTGGAAGTGAGGACATCAGGGTGCGGGCCCGACGACGTCCCACGGCGGTCGCTAACCATCACGCTCAACGGGCCCCCGGAGGGGGGTCTTCCCGCCCCCTCGCCCATGCCCAACGTTCCCCGGCCGGCGCCCCCTGGCTACCTGACGCTGCCCGGCCTGGGGCACTACCGCGCGCCGCCCGAGGCGAAGAGCTGGTATGATGCTCGCTTTATCTGCCGGAAGGAGGGCGGGGGACTGGTGGCGCCGACGTCCCGGCGCGAGGTGGAGCTGCTGTTCCAGCACTTCTCTCCAAACGCCACCGGCGCAGAAAGCAATGATTATTTTTGGCACAGCGGCAACGACATTACGCAGGAGGGCAAGTTCGTCACCGAGGACGGGGTGCCCCTGGAGGACACAGGCTTTGCGGTCTTTCACCCTGGAAGGCCCTCGAGTTCTACTTCGAATAATTGCCTTCTTATGCGAATCGATAGATCACTAATTGATACAACATGTACCTCAAAATATTCGTTTATCTGTAAAATATCGTTATGAATTCAATTTTTTTAATCATAAGTCTTGCATATACATGAATCTGTCGCCAATCTACCTGAAATGTCCCAAAGATATCTAAACTATCCCTTGTATAATATTATAAAAGTTTATGAAATTAACGGTTTTACTAAAAGAATGTAATGAAACGTAGAACTTATTAAGGCGTGGTTAAATGTAATGATGTGTAAAAATATACTATCACTCCTGGAACACAAATTCTCGTCACATCTTTTTGTTGTAACAATGAAAATCGAACTTCAACATGACCATTGGACTACCGGTGGCCGATACTCTGATTTCTGATTTCAATCGTTTATGTTGCAAGTTATAATAACAATACAGTCTTGAATAGAGTCTCCTTCGGCAGTACTGGAAATGTGTTAGGAGAACGACAGTCAACAACTGGTAGCATCGGCTTCTTCAGTTTGTAATTTAGGTAGATTTAGACGAAACGTATCAATTTACATAAAGGAAGTGAGTGTTGCAGCGCTCATCGTTAATATACGATGTCCGCTGGAAGGAGTTGGCCAATGGAGGGTTAAATTGATAGTCAGTTTTTTTTGTTTGAAAGCTTGCAGGGTTTACACAAGCAATCGTAAATACAGTAACAATATTACATTATTACGCAGATTCCAATGATGCCTATTATTAGAAATGGAGAATTATGTGACATGATATCAATGTACTATTTAAAACAGGCAATACATTTGTTATCCGTATCATTCTTTTTATGTTTTTTTCGGAGGAAAAAATGTTCGTATTATTTTCCTTTCTTAAAGCGTTTTCTAGACTGTGGACAGTGGCAAGCTTAAAGAGATCACGTGGTGGAAGTAAAAAATAAATGTAACAAAAATAATAAAATTCTAAATATTATAACTTTTAATATACTTTCCTTGCCCCAGCCTTTTTCCTATGACATTTACGCTACTGGTAATGAAATACCATGCAATGGAACTGGTAAATGGAATGTAACAATCACAATAAAAATTAAATTTACTAATCAAAAAATAGATCTTTCGTTTAAGTTTAACCAAATATATAATATAAAAATTGGAAAGGAAAAATTATGACTCAATGAACTGCAACTAATTTACTATTAAAATATATCTAATTGTGCTTAACCATCATTTATTCTCACGTTAAAATTGTTGCACTTTCAATGTAAATCTAAATTCTAATAAACTGAAATTGAAATAAAGTTTACAATACACTGGTATAACGATCAACACATTCAATAATTGGATATTGTACAGCCAACGGCACGCCCCTTACACAAATATTTCTGGCACAGAACTTGAACGATAACATTGAAAACTGTTTTCAAAAGCGTAAAGATAAAAAATGGTTATAATACTTTCGACATATTGTTTGGTTTCGTCAAAGTGAATTCTCAGCGGATAAATACACAATGATAAATAAGGGATTAGCTTGAAAACAAAGTTTAGATCATCTGAATAATTAACTTCATTGAAGCCATAGAGTAGGAAATGGAATAATAACTTCTACAACAAAGCAAGAAAGAACAATTAGTCATGCAAAGTTATTAAAATAGAATTAACCGCATAACATGCATTATACAATTATTACAAAACTCACTTAATGAAAATATCGCATAGTTAGAGAAATGAAAACCAGAGCCATTTAAGAAAATGTAAACAATGAAGAAATTTTGGTATTCCAAATAAAGTACACCTGATTGTTACTACTCATTATAATAGCTACTTAGGTACTGCTTATTATTATAAAATACATTACGAATAAGATTAGACTTACAGCGAAGTAAAATCATGGATTGCTAAACGCCTCAAGTTATCTGTCTACCGAAATAAAAAATTTAAATTTTGTTTTGTTTTCCCTTGAACATTTCATTTATTTATGTTTTTACACTTCAAATAATTGAAAAAATCGTTATTGGTTTACAAGTTACTGGCCAAAATGCAGATATTTACTTCAATAAGAATAACTCTTCTACAAATTTATATATTTCGATAATTCTTGTTTTTCTTAGTTCATCACAATTCTCTATTCTAGTGAATGAACTAGAATGGTGAAGGTACTGTGAAAAACTAAAGATACAGGATTTGATTGTTTGGGAAGAAAGTGTTTATAAATTTATTCTGGACATTTCTGGTCATATAACTGAAACTTTTAGAGACACATTAACTATTCTAGTTCAATTCCTTTTTACGTTTCTTAGTTTGTGAGAACATAATCTTTTTTGAAGCGATTGTTAACTGTCAAGCCATTAGAAGCGAGTGAACTTCAGATGCATTTTCTCGAATTGGGAATTTTTAGCTCATGCATGCATATCAATCATCATAAATCATAAACTCTAAAATATATTACTACAATTCTTTTTCCAGCATGTAACCCATGATTTGTTCTAATAAATGGTTTAAAGCAATTAAAAGACAATGAATCGGAGCATTCGACTCAATAAAAATTGAAAAATATTAAATTTCACGATATTTCATTTTGAGATAGACAGCTACGTAAAGGACGGCGAGGATTGCGACACACAGCAATGCGGTGTTATACAATAATTTAGGTATAAGCATTTATGAAAATATCACTTACCAATTACTGGAACAATTATCTACTTAGGGATGCTATTCGTCTATGTGTTGAAAGTAATTGGAGGAACTTTTGAAGTAACAATCTTCATAATTTTTGCACCATCAAAATGTAATTAAACTAATAGAATATAAACGATCAAAGGCAGTAGCAATTTCAGAATTGAGAGTTAAGAGTTGGAACATGTAATAGTGGAAATACCTACGTGCTTATAGCACGTATGCCAACTTCGAAAAGCTGATTCACAGTGAACACTATTGTGAGAAACACCACACTTCTATGACATCCCATCTCTGTTACGAATATAAATCATTTATATTTATATTTATAGGTAGTACGAATGAACTTTCGACTATTCCATTTGTCAAATTATAGCCAATAGAGTTTAACTATACATGTAAAATGCCCCAGTCTGAGCGGTTTATAACAAAAAGTTTAACGCTTTTTCAATCAGATTTTTCTTACCGCTTCTCTCTAATGCCCAATTTTAAACTGCGACTCTTCTATATTAGGAGGAGGTAGTATACATCGATTGCTATGTGGATGTCCAATAAACCGCGTATGTAGTATAACTTAACCTCTTTGATTTTATCAAAGCTATAAGTTATTTTCAATATTTGGCGCAATTTGGAACCCTGTTGAACATAACTTCACTCGTGGAATAGTCCTATTAAAAACTACTCGTGCTTTGGAAATTCTCAGATAAATTACCCCCTCTCTTCGCGAGTACGGAAATTATAGACAATTTCCAAAGCACTCGTGGTATTACCTATTGTAAACTGAGACAGAGTACCTGAACGGAAGCTTCAATATCAAAACCTAAGTTGTATTGGATCTACCGATTGAATAATCGTGTCCCAGCTGGTCACTATAAATTTGCACTGCTTTGTAATACGAATACATTAATACATAATATACTTCCTAGTGACATTGTAGTTCTAAAAGTGTTCAAAGAAAGCAACAAATCTGGGCGTCATCCCCGAGTAATATAAATAACCATCCTCGCATCAAGTTTTCTACTCTGCAAGTGCGAAATGGTCCTATTTTTAACGAAAGTGTTACATATCTTAAATATTATAGGTAAAACGCGATTTATTGGTGAAACCGATTTCACTATGCAATGTCACTAAATATTTCGTAACATCCGTAGGCCTAAATTACCGCAAAACTCACTTCACAATTTTAAATAACTTTAAATAATGACTACCCGTTAAGGAAACATACCTATGGTAATTGCAATGTATCAATGGAGTGTTTAATGAAAATAATTCACTTGAAAAATCACAGAACTAACTTCATTTCACAGCAGTCCAAAAACAGATTCATTTCAGCTGATATTATCACATTTGGAAAACGTCGTGGTTGGTGACGGCAGAGAAGTTATTAGGGATAACAATCCTGTCGAAATGCCAAATTAAATATTTCGTAATATTCCCTACGTGTTAATTAAACTGAACAGTTAGAGAGACGAAAAACTGGTGGCAAACAATCAACCATGAGTAAAATTAATTACAACTCGGAGAATACATATTTCTACGGAACATTTATGTAGAGTAATAACTAATATTATGATTTGAAAGGGAATGGAGACCCAAATAATATTAAAGGATGGATTCAATTGGTCAATGTACTAGATGTTTCAATATATAATTTCTAAAACGTTTCCCATTAAGTAATAACTAATATTCTAAAATTTCACAAAATTAAATTTATGTTTTTCAACCTAGGCATTATTAATTATTTGTATTTTCACATATGAATATGTTTTGTTTCAGGTAAGGACTTCAGGGAATAGAGGTTTAAGCAAACACAACGCCAATACTGTAAGTGTTATAATAGCAATAATAATGTTACTAATACTATAGAGAGTGACTTGTTTCAAACAAGGCATCTCCAAAATCTGACAAAATTTTAGTTTTAAGCCCAGAGAATAATATTAGATAAGAACGTTTGGACATTTCATATTTAAATTAAATGTTTTTCTTTACAAAAACCAAACTAGCCTAAATTCGAGATTCTGCTGGAACCACTTAATACTCGGAGATGGAAATGGAGCTGCTGGAGGCACACAAATAATGATAAATTGTTGATTTTTTACTTTGTCGCTACCGCTTACGCAGTAGAGAGAAAGTTATGTAATGCTGAGCGAAAAAACAGCGAATTTTCGGCAGAAAAACTTTTATTACAGAGCAACGAAAAAGTGTTTTGCAACGAAAAAGTGAATAAATCCAGTTACTAAATTTAGAAAAAAATCTTCTAACGCGGTGAAGACAATCTATGTTCTGTGGGTCGCTGAGAGCAAAAAATTGAATGATTGATAAAGGTTTGTTTGTCCATCCGTCCTCCCGTCTGTTCATCTGACTGTGAGCAACGGTAGTGGCTAAACGGTTCAGCCGATTTTCTGTAAAATTAATATTTCCTAATCTATCTGGCTGATGTCGCCGGCCCCTTGAATTTCAAACCGATAATTCATATTTGGGGGTATTTAACATGAAGCCCCTGGAATGTTTTCAAATTAAACAAAGTCTCCTTCATTTTTTTCTTAAATTTTGTTGTTTGAAACTGTGGAGATTTAAGAGTACGTTCAAGGACGATTAAGAGAATGGTGCAGGTTTCATTTTCGTTAAAAAAACTTATTTTTTTAATTGCTAATATAAAAAATTTTTTCGTGGTCTTACTTCGACTACAATTATGAAGATAGACAGGTTCCTCTTAATGAAATCTGTTCCCTAAAGATTTTGAAAACAAGATCCTGAACAAGGTTTCGCTAGAAAGTTTAAGTTTTGCCGAGCATTGTTGCGTGAAAGTATGGGTGAGATAGTACGAGCAGCTTTAGCTCACGTGTTTACTTTTTCGCTACCGCTTACGTGGTAGAGAGAAAGTGACGTATTGCTTCTGGAAAATGCGGTGAATTTTCCGCAGAAAATATCTGGGTAGTGTTAACGGAAAAGGGGATAAATCCAGTTGCTATGTTTAAGGAAAAAAACCCTCCAACACGTACTGTAGCCAGAATCCTTTAACTTTTGGAACTTTGAAATTTTTGGAACATATTTTTGGATATCGAAAAATTGATTGACGGAATAACATCTGTCCATTTGTGAACAAAGCTAGAAACCAAAGCGTTCGGTCGATTTTCTACAAAACTGATATTCATCAATAAATCTGCCTAATGTCGCGGCCACTTAAATTTGTGATTGGTTTTTTAATTTTGCGAGTATTTTAGATGTAGCCCGTGGGACATTTTGAAAATTTTCAGAAAAATGGCTTCAACGTCTTCGATTAAATTTTGTGGTTGGATAGTGTAAAGAATGTTTTAGAGAATGGTGCGAGACTCGTGTTCGTTGAAATCCTTGATTTGTCGCAAATTGCGAAATTTTTAAATTACTAATTTAAATCTTTCTATGAGTCTTCTTCCGACGAAAATATTAAAGATGGATATTTTCCAAAAAGAAATTTTCTTCTTAAAGGTCGTATACAATTTTTCGAAAATATAAGTTCTTTCGCGTAATTTGTGTGAAAAATAGGCATTATAAAACCATTTTAAACAATTTTTACTTTCTGAAGAAAGGCAGCAAATGTTTATATTCTTACGACTAAAATTATGGAAATAACTTTTCTTTAATGAAATGTGTTTACCAAACTTAGATCTTCAAATTATATTATTATCAATTTTTAAAAAGTATGAGTATTTTTTGCGAAAGTTTTTCAGAAGCATGTGCAATTTTTATTTTATTTAAACAACTTTTTCTTGAAAATGGCACAAAAATTTTCGACCTTACCGTAAAATACGCTTAATATCAAAAATTCAAAATTTTAAAAAATTTGACAATTTTTTGAACATTTTGAAAATGGCAGAGGGGCTTCATATAAAGCCTCTGTGACGTCGTCGTGATGTGAAAAACAACACAGACACGGAGTTTCTTTGTAGAGGTTTATTTACAATTACTGTATATTACAATGTTTACGTACTCCTCCGGAAACTACCGCTGCACTCCACAGCACTACCATTCCTGAGGCAAGCCGCCCCAGCCTGACCAGAGTACCCCAGCGTGCTAACTTGTAGCACCGCTCCCGGCATCTGCTGTGGCCACACTCGCACCCCTCACGGATCAGCAAAGTGCCTCCGCACCGCGATTCGGCCCAAACTCGAATGCCAATCGCCAACACTCCACCGGCGTCTATAGCGAGGAGTCACGTGACAGACCTCGCACGCTGAAGACTCGCGGACCGCGGCACCTCATTACAGTTGTAGGCCGGTCGCACAATGGGGCCCGCCGACCAGCTGCAGACGATGTCCTCACACATCATTCTGCGCTAGCTGACCCCCAGATGTTCCCAGACACGCCCCCGCCGGCTTGCACCCTCGAAACGACCGCTCCGGTTGCACCGCCAGCCCGACGCCTGGACTACCCCCTCCCACACCCCGGTCCGCGCCTTGCGGTCCGACGACTTCTGAATGTTACGTTTCACACCCCAAAAATCAGATATGAGTTTCAAATTCCAGGGGCCGCAATTCCAGTCAGATCGATTGTGAAATATCAATTTTGAAGAAAATAGACTGCACGCTTTATGACTAGCAGTGTGCCATAGGAGAATGGACTGACAAACAGGCAAACGTTTTACAAACAATCGAGTTTTCGATAACCAGGAGGAACAAACTTGGGTTCTCACTACACAGAATGTCCGAGAATATTTTTCTATTTCTAGCGACTGGATTATCCACTTTTTTTGTTACCAGGCCCGGCAATAAACGTTTTTGTGTCGAAAATTCGCTGTTTTCCGGAAAGTAAAATTTCTCTTCTTACAGATAAATAATGTACCAACAATGAGACGTAATTCACAGAACTACAGCTACCGTCTTGCGGGGTAGATAGCCATTCTCGCTTTACAATCTCATGTTTTCTGAGGGATATGCATTTTTTCTATCATATTACATTTAAATCCTATTTTGAGAGGGAAATATTAATTGGGCTAATTTCAATTAAGATTTGAGGATTGCTTGAAATAAAACACATCAATACATCGAGAATGCAATTTTATTCCTCGCACAGAAAATATGGATTATCAAGTAGAATTTAAATAATGTGTAACAGATAAATTTGTAAACGTAAAACAAAAGATCGAATGTAAGATAAGAAGATAGAAATAAGAAATAATACACAAATTATAACTTAAATAGGACCCAACTTCCTTCAAACACTTCTCAAATTACTACCACGAATCGCAGGAAATTTCAAGTGGGCTTTTGTTTGATGCCAAATTACACAAAAAACACTCATCTTTTTGAAAACTTTAACTTGAGCTTGTTTGAAGAGTTGCTTTTTATGAAAACATTTCGTTAAGAAAAAATGTATCTTCACAAATGTTGTTGTAGAAAGGCGCTGAAATAAATTAATTTTTTTTTTCAGTTTTCGAAAAGGAAGGGAATTCAGTGGCGATGAGACCTGAACCATTGTCTTTCGTTGTTGGGTAGTGCAAAGGAGGTTAAAGAAAAAATTGCCAGGTCTTATTTTCTTTAAAATCTCTGCTTTTCCAAAAATTACAAAAATTAAAATGTTTTTGGCCTGTTTTATAATATTGAAGACAGGCTTTTTTCCTAAATGAAATCGGTTTTTTAAAGACAAATATTTAAATAGGGACATGTTCAACTTTTCAAAAATATGAGTAATTATCGTGTTATTTTGCCCGAAATATAGGCTATTTTTAATTTTTTCACAAAAGACGCTCCAAATTTTTGCTTTAAATCTTTCCTCCGTTTGTAATAAGAGACGGTAAACACACACACACACACACACACACACACACACATATATATATATATATATATATATATATATATATATATATATATATATATATATTCTAAGTTAATTATTGTATTATGTGTTTCATTTCATTTGCCAATTTTATTTCATATTTTTGCTCCCTTTACGTTAATCTCTCATTTTTTCCTTCTTTATGTTAAAGACTCACTAACGATGGAAAATTGTTTTCCCGAAAGTTACGTTATAAGCACGTTATAATAAATATTCAAACTCTTATTTTTGTGGATGATTATCCCTATCTCTCATTATGGATTACCACAAGATTTCTGCAACCACCACGGAATTTAATGATTCGAAACTTATTTGATATGTGCTACGGAGTAGTGGTGTGCTACGGAGGAGGGATATTGCGTGGAGGTACATCAGCAAGGTGAATGAGATCTACGAGTGGGTGGCAGAATAAAGAAATGTAAAGTTTGTGGACGCGAACTCTTGGATTCGAGATGGCACGAGGGATAATTTTGGACCCAGAAGTGGCTTTGGACGAGACGACCTGCAGTTAAATCGGAGAGGTGCAGCTAGTCTTGGGCGACTGTCCTCAAGAATCGGTGCTAAGGATGGCCGGGAAAATCTCCTGACAGGGGGAGGGAGAAGGGTTGGTCTCTATTGGTGTTGCAGGTAAATTGTAGAAGCTTAGTTAACAAATATGGACAATTTTGGAATTTGATATATCAGTATTGCCCTGATGTTGTAAGAGGTACGGAGTCATGGCTTAATCCTGAAATTACTTATGCAGAAATATTTGGCAATTATTATGCCGTTTTTAGGAGAAACAGAGATGGACGCAGGGGTGGACGTTTTTTGTGTTAAATCTAGTTTGAATGAAGAAGAGGTCGGGAAAGACGTGAAATTCGAGATGTCAAGCGTTGAAATCAAATGCAAACCTTCTAATAGAGCTTTGGAAATAATAGGTGCATACAGGTCTGCAAATGAAAATTTAGAAATGCTTAATAAACTTAGTGAGCTAACGCGTATAGATAATGATAAGAATAAACGTTGCATTGGGGGAGATTTAAGTATTCCTCATGCAAACTGGTCGGGTGAGGTGACTCATAGGGAACGGGCGCAAGCCAGTATCAATGAGTTGGTTTGGGAAAACGGATTCACCCAAGTTGTGTGGGAACCTACAAGGGAAGGGGCACAGCTGGACGCCTTTCTAATCGGACGAGAGGACTTGCTTGTTAAGTGTGAAGTAGTTTAGGGGATTAGCGACAATTCTGCGGTTCTTTTAGAAATAGCAATAAATGTTTCTCGGATTGAAGATTCTAAACCTACGAAGGTCCATCACTATCATAAGGTAAATGCGAAGGATTTTCAGGAATTTCCGAGAGCAAATTATTCGGATTGGTGTAGTAAGGGAAGAAGCGTAGAAGAAATTTGGGAAAACTAAAAACATTGTGTTTGACGGAAGAGATTTCTTATTTCTTTCTTCGTACCACAGAAATATCTTAAAAAGAATCTAGTTCCCGAGTACTATAATGAAAAGATAAGGAAACTGAAATCAAAAGTTAGAAAAACTTACGGAAAGCGCGGGAGAAGTTTAAAAAATAGGAAAAAATTCATGATTCTTTCTAGGGTGCTTATCCAAGAGAAAGTGGCCACACAAGAGAACTTTTTACAATGTATATTATCCGAGTCTAAGAAGGGGGCAAATCAGTTTTTCAAATACATAAAAAGACAAAAGGGAAATAGGGAGGTCATTCCTGTGTTAAGAGATGCAAATGAAAACAAAATTACAGAGTAAAGGCAAAGCGGAACTCTTTAATTCTCTTTTTGGTTCGGTATTTGCAGCAAAAAATGGCGCACCTGTTTTGAACGGGTCGGGAGAGAGAATTATTACTAGACCACGTGATCTTCGAAAAAGAATAGCGAGAATTGGAAAGAATAAATCATTGGGCCCGGACGACATTTCGGGAGACTTGTTGAAAGCAGGAGGTGAAGTCATGATTCCGTACCTGTTACGACTTTTTGATATTACCTTAAATAATTCAAGTCTTCCTCAGGATTGGAAAGAAGCATTTGTAATTCTCATTAATAAGGGTGGGTCTCGATCAGAAGTTAAAAATTATCGGCCAGTTAGCCTATCATCAGTTGTCTGTAAGCAGATGGAGCATCTAATCGCTGAGTACATTAGAAACGTTTCGAGTAAAGAAAATTGGCTATTTGGGAGGCAGCATGGCTTCAGAAAGGGTTACTCGTGTGAAAGTCAAACAATAGCTTATTGCCAAGATATCGCGGATGCACTAGACGAGGGTGATAGAATCGATGCGGCTGTAATATACTTTACGAAGGCTTTTGATCTTGTTCCCCATGATAGACTACTTGAAAAACTATACAGAATAGGGCTAGACTCGAGAGTGATACTGTGGATAAAGGATTTTCTAAATAACCGCCACCAACGAGTGAGGGTGGGAAACAGCCTATCGGAAAGTGTTAGTGTAACGTCTGGGGTTCCGCAGGGGAGTGTACTTGGACCTTTATTATATTTAGTGTACGTAAATGACATAGCAGAGTGAATAGGCTCAAAAATAAAACTTTTGCGGACGACTGCCTTATTTACAGAAAGATCGAGAACATATCGGATCAGGATAAATTACAGCAAGACTTGCGATGTTTAGAAGAATGGACGAAAATCAATAGAATGAAGATAAATTCGGATAAATGCAAAATAGTTAGTTTTACACGCAGTAGAAATAAAAGGACAGCTAAGTATTTGCTTGCGGGAAAGATAACTCCACAGGTAACTAGTTGTAAATATCTGGGGGTGATAATTAATGAACAACTTGGATGGGAGAGCACGTGAACTTTACTGTTGGGAAGGTATCGAAATCTTTACAGTTTGTAATGCGAGTGTTAAGGAAGGGAAGCAGTAAATCAAGAGGACTAGCATATACAACCATTGTGCGCCCGCTGTTAAAGTACGGAGCAGCGTGTTGGGATCCATATAGGAAGACCCAAATAAACTCCATCGAAAGAGTTCAGAAAGTAGCAGTAAAAATTTGTTAAAAGGGGAAATTCGTTTGGAAATATTTCCAATGATGTATCGTCATGGGAATCATTGGCAAGCCGTAGGGAAAAAGCAAGGTTGTGTATATTTGACAAAGCGTTAGGGAAAAGTCCGACAAGAAGGGAAATTCAGGAAAGAATGCATAAACCCGTCTACGTAGCACGTCACGACCATATTAGGAAAATACGTCCAAGGAAACAGAACTGATATTGGAAAATACTCTATCATAAATAGGACTATTGAGTCATGGAATAGCTTGCCTACAGCACTAATGGAAACTTTTCCCGGAAACATGAACACTTTTAGGTTAAGATTAAATTCTAATAATAGTGTAAGCGATAGGGTCAATAGCCTGTGAAGGGCCTCTGCATTTAGTAGGCATGCCTTAAATGGAGTAAGATTGTTCTGTTTATTGAATTGTATGTATTTTTAGTATTCATTATTATATTATAGTATTAGATGTAAAGTAAGTGTAAAGAATTTGCAACCGGGCTTGCCCAAATCAAATTAAATAAATTATCTATCTATTTATATTTTATGTACGTGTTGTGAGGTGTAGAACGAGGTATTTTCACTAAACGAGAGGTCACTTATTTTGGCATATTTCAGAATATCACCAGCAATGCATTCTATATTATCAAATTTCAAAATTTCAAAGACTAAATCAATATACAAGAAAGTCGATTATCCTTTTTTTTCATGAAAAGTAGGTTCGCATTCTGGGTAAACATTTTTGTGACGAAATTTAAACAAGAGTTTCTAAATCTTAAGAATTTATTTTATATTTGTGCGTAATAACCTTTTTTCTCAGTTATAGAATGTTACAGGGCTTATTTTACTATTTTAAATGTTTGTTATATTAGATGAGTTTACCTACAGACACTATTTTATAAAAAATATTGAAATAAAAACATTGAATCATATTATTATAAAATTTTAAGTTTTATTTTCCTGTGCTTCGTTTCAGGCGGTTATATTAAGTTAAAATGCCAATACGAATAGAAATAAGGGTTTTTGCCATGAAACAATATTATTCGCCAAGCGAGTGCACATAGGTTTTTAAACTCTCGGCTGGCAACAGGGCGTTACTCGGTCCTTTTATAATTCGTTGCAAATATTGTATCAGTGAAACAGGTTTTGTTTAAGGCATATATCTTTAGTTTTGTAGTTTTGAAATATTAACTTTTCGAGATTTTCGAAGTAACGGAGAGTTCTCCGAGAATGAGACTAGCACCATAATTTTACCATCCTTTGTTGCATACAAGAAAAACAAAGAAACATTAAGAGCAGTTTTTATAACCTTTTTAATTCTTTAATTTTAGACACCAAATATACAAAAATGTTTGTACTTTAAAAAATTGTACATAATTTTTTTTATAAAGAGATGATTTTATAGGAATGATTTTGTTTAAGACAAAAATCGATATCGTCAACTTTGCAGTTTTGAAATTTTACTTTCTGCAATTCTCGAAAATACGGGAGCGGTTTTAAACAGGTTTTGAGAAAATACTTTTCTAGATATCAGCTAAACGTGGTTGTAGGGGCTATCATTCAACCAGAGATAGACAGACGTGCAGCTAGACAGACATTTTGCCATCAATAAATTTTAGACACCAAATATACAAAAATGTTTGTACTTTAAAAAAATTGTACATAATTTTTTTATAAAGAGATGATTTTATAGGAATGATTTTGTTTAAGACAAAAATCGATATCGTCAACTTTGCAGTTTTGAAATTTTACTTTCTGCAATTCTCGAAAATACGGGAGCGGTTTTAAACAGGTTTCGAGAAAATACTTTTCTAGATATCAGCTAAACGTGGTTGTAGGGGCTATCATTCAACCAGAGATAGACAGACGTGCAGCAAGACAGACATTTTGCCATCAATAAATTTTTCGGTATTAATGACTCAAAAAACATACATTCTCGCTACACCATTTGTTAAATGAAGTAAATTACTATATAGCTCGTTGGTAGCAATAGTGGCTCAACACACAAAAAAAAATGAGTTGTGAGTCAATACACTCTCCAGATATCAGATTGGTCTACATTCCAAGAGTGACTACAGTATACTTTACAGTATTGTATTCCACTAACAATGGCAGAAATGTGAAAGAAAGAATGATAAATTTCAAAACAAAGTGCACTTCAAACTCATTTCCCTTTAGCAACTGTTTGTTTTATTTTAGCCATTAATACTACCCACGAACAATATATAGAAACAGGATATATCCACTTTTTCGTTACCTGGGCCCGACACTAAGAGTTACTGTGTCGAAATTTGTTTCTAGCGCACGATAATAATACTTTGTCTTATTATATTCTTAATGACAAGAGAGTAAAAAAATATTAAGATTACATAATAATTATAATGTGGCACAAAAAATGTTTTCTGTTACAGAAAATGTTGAGAATACACAACCTATTTGAGGCAATTATGATTTAAGAATATATTTGCTCATATGGTGTTGCAGTTATTGCCCATATGGTGTTGCCCACAAAACGAGAAACTACTTTTTAAAATAAATATTTAGGTAAGATTGTATAAACAGAAAGTCATCGTCCTTTTTCACTGGCCTTGCACTTCTGTCAATTTCATGATGTAAAATTGCAAGTAATGACTGTTATTTCTTCTATTACGACACGAGTTCGGTGCTATCGTACAATAATAACAAGATCTCAATCGGTTATCAATGCTACTTGACTCTCAGATCCGTAGATAACGTTCTGACGTAATTCATTAAAGGAGGCATGTGTTTTCGTACGATATTTCAGATGTGGAGTGCTTATGTCCTTGAGAATCCGCTATATAACGTGGTTGGCGCCCGAATCTAACTACACAACATGAGAGGGCAACGTGGTTCGCCTTGGCTTCTGCCACTGTTCATAGCGCTGACGATGTCGACGCCTCTGGCGCCGCAGCCGAGGTGCTCGTCAGAGCAGAACGTCGCCGTCACCATGTACTCCACGAACGCCACAGGGCACCGTGCCATCGTCGCCAACCTGGAACAGCCCCTGGAGAGGGCCGCGTGGCCGCTGGAGGTGGAAGTGAGCACCTCCGAATGTGGGCCCGACGGCGTTCCACGGCAGTTGCTAACCTTCACGCTCAACGGGCCCTCGCCCCCGCCGTCCGCTCCGCGGGCCCTGCCATCCGGCTACGTGACGCTGCCCGGATATGGGCACTACCGTGTGCCAGCCGACGCCAAGACCTGGCACGATGCCTTCTCACTCTGCCGGAAGGAGGGCGGGGGAGTTGTGACGCCGACGTCCAGGAGCGAGGTGGAGCTGCTGTTCCAGCACTTCGCACTCAACGCCACCGGCGCTTATTACAATAACGCTTTTTGGACCAGCGGCAACGACATCAAGGAGGAGGGCAAGTTCGTCACTGACGACGGGGTGCCACTGGAAGAGACAGGCTTTGCCGTCTTCTACCCTGGAAGCCCTACGATTTCTACCGCGACCAATTGCCTTGTGATGCGAGGCGATAGATCACTACTTGATACACCATGTACCTCGAAATATACAGTTATATGTAAACTGCCTCTTTGAATTTAATTTTTCTCTCCCGTAGAAGACTTTTATGAAGATATATCGTGTACCTTCTTCGCCAACCTACCTGCAAATGTCTAATCTAAATATCTCATGTTTTACAATATTCTTATACTTTATGAAATATAAAAAATTGAAATTAACGAGTATACTAAAAATATGTAATAAAACCTAGAAGTTATTAAAGAATGAATAAAAATTAAAAGTGTAATTGAGTGTAACAATCTAATACATCCGAAACAAAATCTCATTACAATTTGTTGTTATGAAGAAAATAAACCTCAGAACGCCAATGGTCGAATAGGAAGCGGAGCTGTCATCTCAAATTTCAATTGTTTCTGTAACAAGTTATAAAAACAATAGAACCTTGCTTCTCCGTCTGTGGTACTGGAAATATATTTGAGAACATCAGAGAAGATTCGCCTGCATCTGCACGTTCCGTTGCCGGCAGGCAGGTGATTGAGTTGCTGCGGCGTGAAAATAAGTGCCACGCTCAATGTCGACCATCCGCGTTAGTCATTTATTCTCGAACTGTAATATTTATTTTAATTCACGGGCATTGATCTAAACATGGAAATATACTATCACTTTGTTATTACTTAAACTAAATAGCATTTTCTTCCGATTATTCTATCTGTTTTTTTCTTTTTAACATTATTTTATTTAAAATATATCAAAATCACTGCTCTTTCCTTGCTTATGGAAAAAGTACAATTACAATCCCAATTGCACAAAGTAAATAGTAGTAAACACAGCTTTGGTTTAGAACACATAGACTACCTGAAATGCGTTACCGACAAAACTGAACTTGGTAGTATGTTGTAGAAGCTTCTGAAGCGAAACAAATTGCATTATACAATATGCTTGTGTCGATCTAAATTCATTGTAAATTATTCTAATTTGTAGTGTCTGAAATCATTCGCGTAATTCGTAATGTTAATATTCATATGGAGGATGAGAGCGTAAGAACGCATAACATTGTCCTACAGCTGTCAGTCATGTCGTCTTTACATATTAATCATCAATATATTAATCATCAATACATTAAACAGCAATATATAAATCATCAATATATATGAACCACTCGTAGGCGAAACACCGGCCGCGTGGTCGACTATGGCGCAACTCGGGAGAAGAAAACTCTTGCGATTTTCCAGTCTGATGCGCTCCTTGTATTAATGTTCCAGTCAAGTGCGCAAGCGGTAGACCTTATGGAGCTATCGAGACTATACTTTTGTAGTTAAAAAACATATTTCAATAATTATGAAAGAAATATTTATATTATTTTGAAAATTCAGAAAATTATTCAGATACATCCTTACTTTAAGGATTTTTTCCAATTTAAAAAATAATGAAAATTTTTCATTGTAATAATTTTGTATAGTTTCTTTGTAATAATTTTCATTTGTAACGAATCTGGACAAATATTAATGATGTTATATGTAACAATTTTGGATTAATGAAAACGTTATATGGATTACGCAAGGCATTGCAAAGAAGTAACGATATTGATATTATTTCAACTTTTTAATAGGGAAAATTTTCAGAAAAGAGTAACTATGTGAAATCTATGTACAATTTTAATCACTATTTATTTTATCTATGTACTACTATCTACTACCCAATCTATGTATACTATTTACTACTTCCAAAGTTCTATTTAATAAAGCAATAAATCTATTGTGGGTGTTTTTCTGGAATTAGGGAATTTGATTTTTTTGTGAAAGAGGTCTCCTCTTTCTCACAACTTTTTGTAGGCAGTGAGCAGTGTAAATTGAAAGATATCACTTACAATAAATAAAATATCAATGTAATTAAATTCACAGAGTAATAAACGTTATAACAACTCGTATACCATCTTTGAACCAGCCCCGCTCCCAACGAAGTGTATTCTGGTTCTAATAACATTTATAGAAAATGAAGGAACATATTTGAAAGTAATAATTAATTTTAATAACAAATAAAAATGTTGATTATTGATACAGATTTACAAAATACATAGAACACGTACGCAAGAAGTAAAATGATAATTCAATAAATTACAAGCAACTTACTCTTTAAAATATAAATGTTCTTAACCATCATTTATTCAAGAGAGAATAATGTTGCAATTTTTATATGAACCTGAGTTACATTTAAATGAAATTGAAATAAGATACTCAGCTATTACAAACATACTATTAAATAACTAAATCGCTTCTGCTCACGGCAGACCTCTTTCAGTATCTCCTTTGAACAGAACTTGAAGTATTAGATTAAAAATTGTTTTCGAAAACAAGTGTAAATGAAACAGTGTTATAATACTCTTGATTCGTCAATGTGAGTTCGCATCGCATGAATATACAACATCATTGGAGTTGATTGAAGCTTACTTAACCATTTGAACAATTAACTTTATTGAAGCAAAAGGAGGGGATGTGGAATAAATAGATTACATACATCAGAGCAATAAGGCACAATTGAATCTGGAATGCTATTAATGCGGAGTAAATGCAGTGGACAATTCTAACAAATTTACGTTAATAAGAACAACAAATGACTTCGACGCTGCGTCCCCCGGACACTAGATCATTCCAATGACTCTGGCCGTGGAAGTCTACGAGATTGCTTAAAGAGAACAAGGCTCGGTTATAGAAATTACACCCAGAGCGATGTAAGAACATTTAAGCAATGACGAAATTCAGGTATTGCAACTGAAGTTTATTTGACACCATACGTATTCGACAGTACAATAATGTCCATGCATTGTGAATAAGATTAATTTAGGTGGAAGGACAATCTTAGATTCCAAACACATTAAAAAGGATGGATTGCGTGTATCCATTAATGCAGCATTGTACAATAAATTCTTACTTTATTTATGAAAGTACCACTTACCAGTCAGTGGTACAAACATTATATATATAATTATTAAGAAATCCAAATTTTCATTATAAATATTAACAATAGTATTGATAGAAATTAGTGGAACTCTTCACGTAAATTAAGTCGCTGTCTGGAGGAGAATTCTAACGACCGGCTGCTCTGATCGGTAGTTTTCCGTGGTTTCTCCGATCAACACCAGGCGAATGTCGGAGCAGTAACCTACCAAACGGGCCACGGACCGCGCGCGATCTTTCCTTCCTCTTCCTTGTCCTCTCCTCTCCCCTTACACACACACACACTTACACTAACATGCACTACACTACCACATATTCCGGGAGACCGGTCGGGAGCCTAGAGCTTGTCCCGGCTGGGGCGGTGGCCCGCTGGTGGGAGAGTCTTGGTTAGGGGGAAACCCCACTAGCCGACGGTAGATCGGCGCCGGATCTCGCCATCCAGCGGGGGAAGATCACCGCCATCTCCCGAGAACAAACATGCACTACACTTACGGGACTAATGACCGAAGCAGTTGACGCGCCCGAAAACACGAAAAACCAAACCAAACCAAACTTCACGTAAAAATCTAGATAAGTTTTGCACAAAATATAATTAAAGTCGCACATCAAATAATAAATTACCTGGCAGGTAGAAATATCAATTGAATTGAATATTAAAGACAAAATATATAGTAAAGCAAATATCTACATCCACCATTTCAAAAGCCTTCATAAGCCATCCAGCCTTCATAAGCCTTACACTAGTGGTGCTTCAACAGCACATACATTCTCGCAAATGTAACTGCTCCGCTCTCTGTTTACAGGGACCGAAAACATACTTCGCACACGCGCGTGCTCCTCACCTGCACACGTCCGCTCACACGCGCCAACACGCGCCACCGCGTCTCCTCACACCGTCTATCTGTGTATCCATATCCATCTCTGTCTTTCTTTCTCTCTTTCGAACACACACACTCACACTCACACTCACACTCACACTCACACTCACACTCACACTCACACTCACACTCACACTCACACTCACACTCACACTCACACTCACACACACGCGACAGAAAGGTTGGTGGGGTCAACGGTAAAACATCTGTTGCAAATTATAATCCTCCCCAAAGCGAAACAAATTGATAGCCAGGGATGTGTCGAGTGCTTTATCCTCTGAGCAAAACTACTTTCTCGGCTACTTTCTTGAATACGTACGAATGTACCGACTAAAATACGTAGAATACAGAGAGTAATGTAATGCTGCGCGAAAAAACGGCGGTCTTTCGGCAGAAAATAATTCGTTGGCTGGCCCTGATAACGAGAACGTGGATAAATCTTGATGCTTAATTAAGAGAAAAATTTCCTCTAACACGTGGTGTAGCCAGAATCTGTGTTTTGTGGGTTCTTGATGCCGAGAAACCAATTGAAAGCAAAATATTCGTCCGTCCGTCCGTCTGTCCATCTGTGAACATTACTATCTCCTAAATCGTGCGTAGGATATTTTCCAAATTGAAGAAACGTCTGTACATTTTACTCCAGTTGAAGCTTTGAAATTTAGAAAAACATTCTTCAAAATTAAGGTATAAGCTAAATGAACTCCCCCGATATTTTCAACTTTTTTCTCAAAAACGGCTCCAAATTTTAAAAAAAATTATTGTGAAAATAGTATAAAATACACGTACAAAAGTGTAATAGGTCCTACTTTAACGGTTACCTCTGAACTTTCAACGATTGCAAAAATATGATTTTTTTAGCGTCTTCCTACAATTAATATAAATAATATAATATAGATAATATAAAATAGAGACTTTTCCTTCAAATGAAATGTGAGATCCATAAACGTTATTTCATTAAAGTTAAGTAAATTTTATAAAAAAATTAGTAGTTTTCTCGCAATAGTGCGTGCAATATTTCCAATAAAAAACATACAAAAACAAGATTTTCTCCATAACGCTCCAATTTTCTTTTAAACGGTTGGCAGGGATAGTGACAAATGTATACGATGACTTAAGTGCTATATTGCTCCGTGGTTTTGCTTTTTCAAAAACTACACAAAAAACTCTCTCACGCCGTTAATAAGCAAATTTTCCAGTGATATGTATATATATTATTGCATTTGTGAGTGTACGTGTTTCAAAGGACTTTAAATAAAGTTTTTCGAAAATTCAATAGATTCCTGTGAAAATGAGCTTCAAATTTAGCATTTAGAGTAACACTAAAACACAATTTTCTTTAAAAGAGTCTTCATTTATTTTCATTGAAAATTGCCAATTTAGGAAGAGGTTTTACACTTCTTTAATTTTCTTGATGTAATATTTCATTTATTCAATTCGGAAACCGAAAAATTGATAAAATGTCTCAAAAATGTATTTGGGCGCCGAGACATAGTAGCTGGCAAGATGGGGCAAAACTCTAAAGCCGGTCTATACTAAGGAAATTAAAAATCTTTACTACGAAAAAGTGTGTGCCATGCTGTAGCACCACTAGTTATAATTTGCATTCATTTCAAGCAGGGAGAACGTGAAAAATTCTCGTTTCTTAACAAAGATTGTATTTGATGTGTTTTAATTCGTTAGGTGAACGGAGCTTGGATTTAACGACTTTGCACATGTGGGCCTCAGAGATGTGGTCTGGTAAATGATTTAGGGCTGATTTGGGGCAGGAACGAGGAAATATTTAATGGAATGTATTTTATTAAATATACCTCTAGTATCAACTTTTATCGCATAGTATGGAATTTTACTCATTACGTTTGTAATAATATCAAAATCATTTTACAAAACCATTAGCATATTAACGAAATCATCAGTATACGTAGTATAGAGAATGTTTTGTAATGCTGCGCGAAAAAACGGCTGATTTTCGGCGGAAAAAATTAATTGCTGGGCTATGGTAACGAAAAAGTGCATAAAAGCAGTTGCTAATTTAAGAAAAAAATCCTCTAACACGTGGTGTAGCCAGAATCCCAGTTTACTGCGTCTTTAATGCCGGAAAACCAATTGGAAGCAAAACGTAACTGCGTTTGTCCATCAATGTGTCCGTCTGTCCGTTCGTCCCTTCGACTGTCCGTCTGTGAACACTACTAGCGCCAAAACCGTGCGTAGAATTTTTTCCAAATTGAAGAAACCTATGTCCACCTGGCTCTATTTGAAGCTTTGAGATTTCGAAAAACATTCTTTGAAATTTGGGGGAAATTTACATTAAGTTCCCGGACATTTTCCAGGTTTTTGGAAAAACGGCACCAAATGTTTTCCGTTAATTTTTTGTAAGAATATACTAATATACACTTATAAAGGTCTGATTTCGACGGTTAACTCTAAATTTTTGAAAATTGCAAAAGTTTGAATTTTTTACGGTGTTTTCCCACTACTAGAAAATTGAAGAGATTTTTTTTATTAAAGTGAAATTTAGTATCTCTAAGTTAATTAAGATTTTTTTCATTTTTTTGAAATTTTTGCAGTTTTCTCGCACTAGAGCGTGTAATGTTTGCAATTTTAAAAAATCACAAAACAAAATTTTTTCAAACCCGACTCCCTATTTTTTCTTTACAGTTTTATTAGGGATAGTGTTGCATGCACTACATTAAAGGACATAAACACCATTTTGATGTGTTCTTTTGTTTTTCAAAATTTACAAAAATTAAACTTTTTTGTGTCTCTCTCGTCACTCATAACATTAGCGGCAATTTTATCGTATTATTGCATTTATGTGTACATATGGTTTAAATGTCATATCAAATTTCTCAAAAACTCAACATTTTTCAGTGAAACAACTCAACATTTCGCAATTTGAGAAACCGTCTACTTCTATTTTTCTCAAGCACTGCTGCAATTCGTTTCTGCAAACGTTTCCAGCAGATAGTGATAATTGCTCTGTTTAATATGATATAAAGTTAATTTTTGTGTATTCTTTTTTTTAATTTCACAAATGTAATTCTTTTGAAATATCTCTAGCATCGTTAGTATGCACATTTCCATCGATTTGAATTTATTATTGCATTTGTGAGAAGAAGTTTTTCAAATGTCTTCAATTGAAGTTTTTCGAAAACTCAATAGATTCCTGTGAAAAATAGCTTCAAATTATGCATTTACAGTAATGCTTACTCGCCATATTCTTAATAGGCTTCACATTTTTCAATGAAAATGTCTATTGAGGACTTAGTTTTACTCTTCTTTAATACTCTTGAAGTAATATTTCAGTTGTATTATTACGAAACCAAAAAGTTATATAATATATTGTAACGAATATTGCGTCATCTGCCGGCGCCACCCCAAACTACAGGGTATGCGCGGATGGCGACATCTGCCGGCGGCTCACGAACTAGATTGTCACAGAGTGTTCGCGATGCTGATCGCAAAGTCCAGAAAATTCTAGCCGGCGCCCACCGAGTATAAATACGCAGCGACCGGCGACAGCGTGTCTGAAGTGGAAACTGAGCTGTGAAGTGTGTGCATCGCTGTGAATAGTAATGCAGTGGTTGTGCTCAGTGACATGAATCGTGGCCAGCGCCGTGAACTGTGGTCAGTTCAGTGGACTGTGGTCAGTGTATCGAACAGTGGTCAGTGCTTAGGACTGTGTGACACTGCAAAAGAAGTGGACACTGTAAATAAATAATGAAGAGAAGTGTGCCATATAAAGAAATAATCAAGTGATGACTATCTTTACAGAAGTCGAGTGTTTTCAGTGATCGTGTTAAGAAACAAAATAAACGTTTTTGTTAAAATAATATCCGTGTTTTAATTCACCACATAGATTCGTAACAATATTAATATATATATATATATATATATATATATATATATATATATATATATATATATATATTTGTCGTAATATTTCGGTTGTGCAAGCAAAAGGTTAAGAAAATGTCAAAAAATGTACTTTGGGCGACGATAGATGGCAGCTGGCAAGAAGATGGGGTAAGACCCAAATGCAAGTCCACACTGTAACGGGTGCCGGCGGCGGCGTGTCCGTACACCGGCCTAGCCCGAGCCCACCGTTGTGCGGCCACTTGTAATACTTTCTACAAGCCCGGCACGTTAAACTGCTACTTGTAATAGATTGCCCTGCTCTAGCCCTTCTTATAAACAAACAAACAAACACTAGCCTCGCGTTGGGTTGCCACATATAATAATCTTCCCGTTCTCCTACTCACAATTGCCCGTCTGCTAGCTTACCTGGCCTTTTGACTCACCTGGGCGTGGTCTGCCGTGCGTCTGTACAGACGCGAGCAAGGTACTGCGCTCACGTGCGTGGATCAGTTCTAGTGCTACGTGAATGACTACGAACACATATTGATTTTACAAATCATGACCCCACAGGTGGCCATGAAATTTATTCAAATTTCCTCTTTTCTCGTGTTTTCCTTCAATTCACAATATCTAGTGCTGTAATAGCACTGGTGCCTCTGACGACACACATTGACATAACCCAGCAACAAAAGAAACAACAACAAATAGACAATTCTCTTCACACAATACACGAAACATGGACAATATACTTTCTCATTCACACAGATTATTTACAACAAACAAAAAAAACGCCATTCACACATATGATTAAAACCCCAGAATGCATTCTGTCGAAATTTACGTATTAAAATCTATTAATCACATAACTTGATCTTCGACAGAGCGTTCTTCACTTCGTAAAAACAAACAAATGTCAAAATACTTTTGCTCACGTATGATGCTGCTTCCGCGAAGAATCCGGGTGTTTTGTGCGATTATCCACGCACAACAGCGCCTCCCGTTGTCGCCACCAGTCCCGGAACACACTCGCGTACGCATCACTGTTCACGCAACATGTCGGAATTCACGCTGCCACCTTTTTTCATAAATATTCCAAGTTATTTGAAAATCTCTGAGTCCCGAATTGAATTCCGCGCCACTAATCGTAAATGCAACGTCGCGCTCCCCACCGTTGCAAAATTTCTCATATGGCCACGCTCATTATCGCCCGCTCTCGCGAGTCCAACGGGCGTTGCCGAATCTCACAGCAATTCCGAAAACTCCTTTTTTATGAAATTCTTTTTCACGAAATATTAAATAATTTACATGAAGTATTCCCAGTTACTATTGCAAATTCTGTCCATTACTTCCGCACTTTAAAAAAATTTCCAAACATCGCCTACGCGAACACACGTCTTGCCTCCACCAAGTCCAGGCACACTCTGATAAAATTTTTCCAACTTAGCATTGTTATTTTTGCTTCAACACTTTTCCCGATCGCTTGATAACTGACGATCGCGTCACTTTGGTTCTCACAAAATATTTAATTTTAACGTTTCCCGAAACACTTTATTTCCGTTTTTGTTTTAATAAAATTCTCCCGGCAATTTCCTAAAATTCGATGTTTTCCTCTTGTTGTCCTTTGGTCAAATTCCTTTTATTTTCCCTATTTTCCGTTTTTGGATGTGAAACGGAACGCACTGCAATTGTTCGCTAATCGCTTCTTCTTGCTAAACTTTTGCTTGAATTAATTTATTTGTTTTATTAAAATTTTGATACTTCCCGTCAAGATATTTAAATGGGATCAATTTTGCATGATGCCGCTAATTTTCTTCTTTTTCCACCCGAAAGTCTGAATTTGATATCTTATCGCGTTCTCTTGCATTATTCAAAAAACCCTCTTCTTTATAAGCGTTTCATCGCTCCAACAATGGACTCCATTAATATTCTCCTTAACACAAATATACGAAATACAAAATTTTCAATTACTTCTTATTGTCTGACGCGATTTTACTGGGATAACTTTTAAAATGTTCCTAAATTAAAGCCGGATCTAATGTCTATGGTCAAAACTTGCACAAGTATCGGGTTCACTTTATTTTCTTCCCCAATCGGTTTTTTTTTATTATGGCGCCTTTGCTGTAAATGTTTTCAAATTGTTTATTATCCAAACGCATGCTATCGGGGATCGTGTAAATCATTACAACACCAAGGAAATAAGAAAAAATTACTAGGAGAAAGTCTGTGCCATTCTGTAGCACCTCTAATTTCAAATATTCTTGGGGAACATTGTTTTTGAAGTTGAAGCATATATTTGTTCTGTATTTTCTGTAGGGGCAAGAACTAGAATCTGGAAAGGCGGGAACTAGTAAAAACGTTACAATTATTTTATCATTATATTTGCACTTATAAATATTTGTTCTACCTCTTTATTTTCTTTGGAGATGATTTCTGGAAGATTATGGAATTTTGCTCCTATGTATCCCGAAGACTTGGAGAACATTTAGGTTTCTTTTCAAGATAAGGTTTTTTTTCACTCTTATTTTCATTCTAGAACAAGACAATTATTCTGCAAGTTCTTGAAAAAAATTACGCCTTTTCCCACAGGTCTTTAGGCATTTTTGTGGATATTATTTATGCATTCATAATAAATAATCCTTATAAAATAATCTCGTTGATGAGTTTGCTTTCGTAAGTGTAATTTTCGACGAATTGATCCACGACGTCAACTTCAATCTTTGTTTTGTTATACGCGAGAATAATTGAGGGGTCAACAACCATAACAGTCCTAGTCCACTTTTTAAGAAAATTGTAAAAATGTGATTATATGGTATTCTGTTCCCTGCCAACAATCAAGCTGTTTGTTCTCATATTGGCGCACAGTGTTCTTTTATTTTATTACTATACCGGAATTTTTTTCTGAAGAAAATGTTGAAACTTAATTTCTCAAAGTCATGTCAACTGTACATGTCTGTTTTGATTGTGTCAATTGAAGTTTTTTTTCGTTATTTGTTTCTTCGTCCTGATATATGTGTGCTAAGAGGATAAATAAATTTGTTCTTTTTTGGACTTGTTTGATATAACTGTAATATTTTCGGATACCACCATTGAATAACGACTACGAAATATATTATTGTTTTTATTACAAGTCTTTTGTACCAGGTTAATCGTTGGATTTACCATTCCATATTTTGCCAGAGTTCAAATCTGATAAATGAATCACAAACCAAACAAGGTGTTATTTCTTATGTAGTCACGATTTACGTCATTCGCGCTAATAAATAATGAAGTCTGAAACGATTGGGAAGAAATTCCAGCAACATAAAAGTGCTTCTTATGCATTAAAAGATTGGTTAAGGGAAAAGAAACTACCGGTCCTCGGAGGCCCACTTGGTGGAAATCACGACTACCAACAGAAAAGTTTAAAAAAAATTAAAAATTCTCCTGGCTTACTGAACCACACTGAATCCGCCACATGTAAAGAAACAACAGAGAGTATCATAAAAGAACACATTTATATTGTTAATGGAAAAATATTTCCAGCATTAAAAAACACAGCCGGTTCTCTGAGGCCCACCAAGGGCACTGAAGTGTTAATTACCTGGTTTTTGGGAACATATTTTTAAGGCAAAAGTATTCAATTTTTTAGTTTTGAAATGCTAACTTTTTGCAATATTAAAAAATACGGAGAGAGTGCCGAAAATGTTACAAACACCATATTTTTACCATACTTTGTTTCCTACAAGAAAATTTTATTGAAGAAATTTAGCATGGTTTTTGAGATTTTTTTACTTTCCAACTACGTCATATCGTAGAGAATTTATTGTAATTCTGCAAGAAAAACAGGCGAATTTTTGACAGAAAAACTCTTATTACCCAGACCCAGTTACGAAAAAGTGGGTAAATCGCGAAAAAGTGGGTCGAACTCAACGCTGATACTGTGTTACTCTAATGACACAAAAACTGAATGGTTGCTCACAGCATAACGAATATCGTATATCAAATATCCGACAAGATTCCAAGGTCAAGTTCACAGAAATTTGTTCGATATGAACTTTTGAAAAATTCATTATTAGAATTGAATAATAATTATATAATATTTATTTAATTATGTTTCTATACTTCAGTTTCTTCATGAATGTAGCTTAATAATGCAAAACAAATAAATGATTTGGATATAATATTTGTTTTTACATTACTCGCTGGACTCGTACGTTCATTCCACACTCAATAAATTGTAATTTTAAAACTGAAAATAGTTTAACAAGAGTGGCATTGAGAAACAAAACTGTAATGTTAAGCAAACCATTCAAAATGGTCTTCTTAAAAGTACCACTCACACTGTTGAGAAACAATAAAATACATATAAACATGTAAAAAATTAATATTTTAACAATGTTTTTTTACATTGGAAACCTTTAAAAAAGATGCTAACAAAACGCAACCCCTGAATACCAAATATTGCATTGCGGTCTGCCAGTTTTTTAGAGATTTTCGGTCTCATGCCGCCAGCTGTGACATGAGAAGTGATTTAATGAGAAAGAAAATTCGCAGCCGATACACGCAGAAGGATGTTAGGGGAAATAAAAAAGGAATATATTGTAATTGCTTAGCCACAATTGAAATGGTTTCATTATTTTCCCAAGTTCCTTTGTATTTAACAAAAACACATAGATCTGTATCATTGCTAGAGAATTCTCAGGTTACATTCAGTTTCTTCGATACATTCTTTGCAATAGTAAATAGTTTAGGAGGTATATTGGTGGGTATATTGTAACTTCGAATAGTCGTTTCTGAAACGTGCCTGATTCGCCCAGAATTGTGTGTCAGTAAACATTCCAATTTTGCTGAGCATTCAGATTAAATTCACGAAATATCAAATAATCACTTTAATTGTGCGTCTTTTGTGATCAGTAGTTTTCCGTGGTTTCTCCGACCAACACCAGGCGAATGCCGGAGAAGTGTCCTAACAAATGAGCTACGAACCGTGCGTGATCATTCCTTCCTCTTCTTTGTCCTATCCTTACCCACGCCTACCCTTACATGTACTACACTACCATACATGCCGAAAGCCCGGTCGGGAGATTAGTTCGTCTTCCGTCTGGGGCGGTTCTTCGCTTGAAGGAGATAACTGGTTGGGGAAAACCCACTAGCCGTCAGGTAGGTTGACCGCTGATCTCACCATCGAGCTGGAGAAGATTACCGCCCATTTCAGAGGAAAAACGTTTCATAGCACTTACGGGACTAAAAGCTTTACGTGTTGACGCGTCGGGACAAATAACCATCAATCTGCTGATTTTCTTATGTTTTACAAATGGAAGGAGGTATGTGCTGTTTACTTTCCCACAATATATCTGGGCACAGTAATGTGATGAAACAATTAATAGAACGACGACCAAACATCGATTACTTTCCAAAGCTTGATTTTTAAACTCTCCTGATTGACCCATTACCTTTTCTGTAATGAAACTCTATTTCAATGACTACCAATACGATACGCGCAGGTAGATGGCCTAGACGCCTTCCACTTCGTCCGTGATCTTACACGACACCTCGAGTGCTGAGTGGTTTCACCATTACTATACTACTGTCTATTTACATAAATAAAAATGGGAACTGTTTTTGATTTCAAAATAACTGAACTTTCATTATTTCATATGGTTATTTAATAATTAAACCATTTAATAATTTTTACGATTTTTGTCTATGTCTTTTTGTTGGCCAATGTAACAGCAGATTAGATGTCAATACTGTTTTCACTGAAAAGTTGAATGGTTTGCCCAAAAGAACGTATGCTACCTTTTTAAAGTATTATATTCCCTTACGTAAAAAAGAGTTACTTTTTTATGCAAATCTACAATTTTATTCTGATCATTATGAAATTGAGTGAAATGATATATATTTATATTTAGAATAGATTGATGTATGTATCTATATATATAGAAAATGTCCCAGGGGCTTTATGTAAAGTACCCACAAATTTTAAAGCATGTTTTCAAAATTTAAATGTTTTAACTAGAGCCAGATAAGTAAAGGTTTCTTCAATTTGGAAAAACTCCAACGCAACGGAGACGGACGGATGGACTGACGGATAGTCATGTTGAAAAAACACATTTTCGATATCAGAGGACCTCAAAACGGGGATTTTCGGTGAAATCTCGAAATCAATTTTCCGCAGCATTACATAACGTTATCAATACAACGTGTAGGTTACGAGAATGTAACTAGTGGTGCTACAGAATGGCACAGACTATCTCGTACTAGTTAGTTTCCAAATGTTTTGGCCGGATCTAGGTTTTCGGTCATAACCCATCGTTTTTTCCGCTGCCATTTACTGTCGCCCAATCATCTTGTTTTCAGATTTGATCAATTTTTCGCTTTCTTAATGGCATAAACGAAACATTACTTTAAGAATATTACAAAAGAGTAAAACCTCGTTTTATATGGAAATTGTTGAAAACTTTGGAGCGTTTTTTTAAGAAAATGTATTGAAGAGTTTTCGTAAACGCGAAATTTTAACCTTTTTTTCACAAAAGCTCTTAGTTTTCGAAAAAATATATAGGACGTTATTTGAAGCGCTTCTACTCGCAAATGCAATAATACATAAGTGTCATACAGCAGTGCAGCATTGTGCAAGTAATTTAGGTGTAAGTATTTATGAAACTTACCAATTACTGGCGCAATAACGATCTGGTTACGGATGCAATTCGTCAATATAAATATTAACAATTGTATTGACAGTAATTCGTGGAAAATTTCAATTAACAATCTTCATAATTATTGCACCATAAAAATGTGATTTAACTGGTACATTAAACGGTAAAGTAAAAGAGAGGTAGCAATTTCAGTATTGAATGTAATAGTGGAAATATCTACATGCTTATAGCACGTATGGCAACTTAGAAAAGTTGATTCACAGTGAACACTATTGTGAGAAACACAAGGCATCTATGACATCTCATCTCTCTTACGAATATATCATTTATATTCATATTAATGGGAAGGACGAATTGACTTTCGACTATTCCACTCGTGAAATTAAAGTCAATAGTGTTTAACTATATAGAAAAAATGCCTGGACGGTGTATCACAAAAAGTTAATCGATTTTTCTTATCACTTCTCGCTACTGGTCAATCATAAACTGCGATTCTTCTATATTAGGAGGAGGTAGTACACATCGATTGCTGTATGGATGTCCGATATATCGCGTATAACGTAACCTCTTTGATTTTATCAAAGCTCTAAGTTATTTTCAATATTTCGCGCAATCTGGAACCCTGTTGAACATAACTTCACTCGTGGAATAGTCCTATTAAAAACCACTCGTGCTTTGGAAATTCTCAGATAAATTCCCCCCTCTCTTCGCGAGTACGGAAATTATAGACAATTTCCAAAGCACTCGTGGTATTACCTATTATAAACTGAGACAGAGTACCTGAACGGAAGCTTCAATATCAAAACCTAAGTTGTATTGGATCTACCGATTGGACAATCATCTTCCTGCTAATCACTGCATTACGTTGTAATATGAATATGTTTATATATAACACAATTCCTAGTGACATTGTAGTTCTAAAAGAGGCCAAAGGAAGCCACAAATCTGGGCGTCATACCGGAGTAAGCAAACATCCTCACATCAAGGCTTCTTCTCTTTCAAGTGCGGAAGAGGTAAAACATTGCTTTATTTTTAACGAAAAAGTTACATATCTTTAATATTACAGATAAAAATCAATTTATTTGAGAAACCGACATTGTCTTGTTATGCAATGTCCCTAAATATTTCGTAACGTCCGTAGGGTTAAATTATCGTGAAATTCACTTCACAATTTTAAATAATACCTTTAAATATTGACTGCGCATTCAGTAAACGTGCCTATGAAAATTACAATGTATCAATGGAGTGTTTGATGAAAATAATTTACTTCAAAAATCACAGCAGTCAATTCATTTCACAGTAGTCAATGTGCAGATTCATTTCAGCAGATATTACCACATTTTGCCACACAAGGCCGTTGTGGTTGGTGACGGCAGAGAAGTTATTGGGGATAACAATCCTTTCGAAATACCAAATTAAATATTTTGTAATAATCCCTACGTGTTAATTAAACTGAACAGTTAGAGACGAAAAACTGGTGGGGAAATCAATCATGAGTGAAATTAATTACATCTTGGAGAATACATATTTCTACGGAATATTTGTGTAGAGTAATCACTAATGTTATGAATTGAAGGGGAATATTATATTCCAACAATATTAAAGGATAGATGCATTCAATTGGGCAATTGGCTAGGTGTTTCACTACATAATTTCTAGAACACTTCCCATTAACTAGGTGTTTCTAACATTTCTCTAAAGTAAATTTTGGTTTCAGAACATCGGTATTCTTAATTATTTGTATTTTCACGTATGAAAATGTTTTGTTTCAGTTAAGGACGTGGCAGGATCAAGGTTTGAGCAAACCCAATCTGATAAAGGAAGTGTTATAATAAAATAATAATGTTTCTAATAATATATAAAATGAATTGTTTTCCAAAACACATATTTTGTATCCAATATCCGAGAAGATTGTAGGGTTGAGTCCAGATGACAATGTTTGAGAGGAACTTTTGCAAAATTCTTATTTAAAAGAACCAAACTATTCCAAATTCGAGATTTTGCCAGAATCACATAAAATTTCATATAGTGATAAATTGATTTTTTTTTAAATATTTGGGCTGGTGTTTGTGTCAGGAATAGTGTTTTATTTTCTGGACAAAATATTTATTGTCCAAAAATATTATAACAAAAATGCATCAGTGAAATATGACATGCTGAGAGAAACACACGAGTGATTAAAATTATATAATTCTGTTACAAAGTCCGTTATTTTTGTTGAAATAGTTAAAATAAGTAGGCTACTATTCATCACATCCATCACTAGTGTTATCTTCTATGTTAATAATCTATTCAGTGTCGGAAAGAATTCTGTGAGACAGTGTAGTGCTCTTGACAATATTCTCATAATTATTATCATAATATTACAGGTTAAAACAAAACTCCCCCAAGTCAACCAAACAGGTCATAGAGGCCAACCAAATGTCCACATAAAACATCCCTAACTATATTTAAAAACATAATTAGACCACCCTTCATTGTATGCTTGTCCTGTTTGGACAAATTCCGCAAGTACATACAAAAATCTACCCATTGTTGAGAAAATTTTGAAATGTTTTATGAAGCTTCATGTAAATTATGCTGACATGCAGAGTACTGCTCACTGAATGTAGTATTTGGGCTCAAACGTCACAAATTGAACTGGTTCTCACATGACGCGATTATAAGCACGTGTGTAACAGATAATTAGGAAGGGTATAATTTACTGTTTAAGTCGTTGAAGCCAATTGGCACATTGAAATAAGGATTTACCAGTTTAAAATAATGTACATATTATAAAACACAGTTTGTAATATGCAGTTATTCAAAATCTATCACTGGCTGAAGTTATATCAAGCCACGTGTACACGAAAGCTTCCGCGGCCCAAGTCGATGGTTTCTTGGCTGTCCGAGAGACGTCACGTCGTGGGCTGAGAGAGCAATGTTGATGCCTGACATGTCGCAGGCAGGCTTTCTCAGGGCAGAGACATCGCGCTGTTTTTTTATCGGTTTAGCCGAAAGTCAATGTGAGTTGAGTTTTTAAAATCTAATTTGCAGTGCACACGCTACTGCTATATGTCAGTGACTGGTGTAGGTACGCGACGAACATTAGTCAATTGCCAGTTTGGCGATTTTGTTAAGTCACTGCCGTGATTTTGTCATAACGGTGAGGAATACTCGCTCTAGGCCCTAACATCGCGCTTTTTTTTCTTTTTTTTTTCGGTGTAGCCGAAGGTCAGTGTTTTGGTTTCGATACATGTGTATCGGGTTTTGCAGTGCACACGCGTTTGCGTTTTACTGCTAAGTGTGAGTGAGTGGTGTAGGTACGCGACGGACCTTAGTCAAATGCCACTTTTGGCGTTTTTGTTAAGTCACTTCAGTGACTTTGTCAAATTTTATCAAAGTATATCCGAGGGTAGAGCTTGTCGTCTTTTTCCTATGGTGAGGACATGTTTGTGGAATTGTTTGAGTGTAGCCGGTGCTTCGTTTGATTGAAAGGCTTGATAAGCTTCATTGAATGATAGCCGTCTCAAGCATTGAGTGAAGGATTCGATATCGAGTTCCTTCCTCAGTACTTTCAGTCTTTTCCGAAACGGAGGGCGTGCTATGAGCCGTAGAACTCTGTTCTGAATTCGCTCAAGTGTGTCCTTGTACTTCTTTCCTGTGGTCCACCACGTCGCCGCGGCGTAAGTGGCCACAGGCCGGCAGCACGTTTTCTAGAGTGCCAGCCGAAGGTCCAAGGGAAGTGTAGGATCCTTTAAGAGAGGTTTTAGTAGGCGCACCCTTAGTTGGAGCTTTGATCGGGTACGCCTGACGTGTAAATGCCAGCGTAGTCTCTGATCGAAAGTGACGCCTAGGTATGTTGCCTTAGGTGCCCATTTAAGTGCTTGGGTTCCTATGGTGATTTGCTTAGGTGGTGCAAACCGTTTTGCGTTCTTGTGTATACGGCGAGTGTAGCAGATTGCCTGAGATTTTTCCGCTGAGAAGGTCAAGTGGTTTTCTTCTGCCCACTTCAGCGTCAGGTTCATCTGTTTTTGTAGTGTTTTTAGTTTCTGGTCTCGGTTTATTCCTCTTGCTCTTGCGCTGATGCGCCTCCAGTATTATATATTGTCCGGCCTGGGCACCCGGGTGGGGCAGGTGCGCCGTGATTGGCGGAGGGGTACCTCGGATTGGCTGGCGGTTTGGACCACCCCGGGCTTCGCGCCGGACGGCATAGGACGGTCCCCTGGCAGTCGCGGAGTGGTGGTAATAGGACTTTCCAAGCGTAATTAAGGTTAGGGCCGGCGTCCGCGTTGATGTGCGGTCGTCTATTAATTTACAGAGCCTCCTTCATGCGTCTAGGTTTTCCTTGTGGAGGAGCAGGGTCTTGTCAAAATCGATGGCATGTCCCAAAACCTCTGAGTGGTGCGCTGTAGCCGAGCGGTTGGTGTGGTTCTTGTTGTAATGGGAGATGTGTTCCCTAAGTCGTTCGGACACCGTGCTCCCGGTATCATCGATGTACGTTCTGCTCCAACTGCAGAGAACTTCGTATACGCCTGCCGAGAAGTGGTAACGCGTCTTTAATGCATACCAGGGCGTTAATGCGAATCCGCGTGGAGGTATCTGTCCGTGTGAGTGTTTTCGGTAGACCGAGTGTCCCAAGGTGCCATCTTCGCCCTTGCTGACAAGAACGTCTAAGAAGGGCAGACACTTCTTCATTTCGGTCTCCGTAGTGAACTTGATGTTGTGGTGGATGTTGTTATGGTAGAGTAAAAACTCCTGTAGTTATTCCGGTCCTTGTGGCCACATTACAGGAGTGCCGTCCACATAGCGAACCCAGAGAGACAGTTTGTGCGGGGCGTTTCGGAGAGCCTCGTTCTCAAACGCTTCCATGAATAAATTGGCAGCAATGGGTGACAGCGGCGAACCCATAGCCGCACCTTCCACCTGTGCGTATAATCAGTCTTGATACTGGAAGAAAGTGACTTTAGGCAGAAGACGGGCAGTTCCTCCCATTCTGTCGGCTGGCTCCGTTCCGGTAGTTTTTGACGCAACACTCCCACGGCCTCGTTCACCGGAACTTGGATGAACAGAGATATCATGTCAAAGCTGAACACCAGTCACCCCTGTTGAGTCTCTGTTGTCAAATAATGTCCTCAGTCCGCGGAGTTCCTCACAGCGTAACGCATCTCTTCGGAGAGCGGTACAAGATGACTAACCTCGACCGGGAGCGGTAGCTCAGTGCATCAACCGATGCTACTGCAGAGTCTCTGACCGGGAGGTCCTAGGTTCAAGTCCTGACGGCGGCAGGATTTTCGACACTAGCATTCCAGCTAGGTCGAGTTCAGTCGCTGTCTGGAGGAGAATTCTAGCGGCCGGCTGCTCTGATCGGTAGTTTTCCGTGGTTTCTCCGATCAACACCAGGCGAATGCCGGAGCAGTGCCCTATCAAACGGGCCACGGACCGCGCGCGATCTGTCTTTCCCCTTCCTTGTCCTATCCTCTTCCCTTACACACTCACCTACACTAGCATGCACGACACTACCACATATTCCGGGAGAGCGGTCGGGAGCTTATAGCTTTTCCTGGCTGGGGCGCTGCCCCGCTGGTGTGAGAGTCTTGGTTAGGGGAAAACCCCACTAGCCGACGGTAGGTCGGCGCCGGATCTCGCCATCCAGCGGGGGAAGATGACCGCCGTCTCCCGCGAAAAAAACATGCACTTCACTAACGGGACTAATGACCGAAGCAGTTGACGCGCCCGGAAACACGAAAATGTCAATCAATCAATCAATGATAAGCCTCGACAGAGAATGAGTCGGAGAATGGCGCTGACGATAGAGCGTAGAGGCACGCCCTGGCCGGACAACGCATGACACCCCACGCGCAGCCGCGCGATGTCACGGCCCTGAGGAAGCCAGTGACAGGCCGGGCTGCAGGTCGACCTCTCAGCCCACTACGCGGCGTCACCCCGACAGCCGAGAAGACATTACATCCAGCCACCTTCAAACAAGTTTGTGGATATTTACACGCGGCAGATTGTACATGTGATGCGGATTGTACACACACTGTACATGTGCTGTACTGTACTGCTGCGTACTGTACTGTACTGCTGTGCTGTACTGTACATGTGATGCGGATTGCACACACTGTATAATCGTATAAAACGGAAGCGCACAACTGATAAATGGAGTAACTTCATGGAGCCACGACGAGCGAACAGTATGAGTGCCTGTTCGGATCGAGGACAACAATTGTTAGAGTATTTTTTTCTATATTTAACAGGATTTATCCACTTTTACGTAACTAAGGCACTCAGTTAGAGATTTTCTGCCCCCAAATCGCCGTTTTCCGGCGCACAATTATAAGACTTTTTTTTACGAAATATCTTTGTGAGGGCGATAAAATATTAAATCGTGCAAGTACTAGCGAAACACATCACAAGTAAAAACAATATAACAAAATATGCGTGAAATTGAAAGAACTCAAAATCTTAATATATTTCAACACTAACTTGTATAAAACTATTGTAATCTGTTGTGAAATACATGTAGCATTGATTCTTAAAAATTTACAATTCCATTATTTTACCATTTATTTCTGGGCTCTACCGTACACACCTTCTCACTGGGCTACAGGGTTTTCCTTTCTCGTTTCTTCACGTCAATATTTCTCACCAAATTTCTGTTGATGTTTCATTAGTTGAGTCTGTGTGAATTTATTAATATTATTATTGCATGCTAGTTTATTAATTTAAAAATCGTAGAAATCTGTCACTTCATCAAAACAGCGCCAACCCACAGTCACCAAAATGGCTTCATTTCAAACCACACAATGTTGAGAACATTAGTTGTATGCGATTCACTTGCCGAGCTCTCTGGCGCTGGGTGGTATCTCTCGATATAAAGCTACAAAAACGCCATTATCGATTCCGGTAATAAATGATTTGCTGGATGTTGGTGGCTTCCTGGAGCCGCAGGCCAATTTAACGTGAATGTGCGATGCTTTTCAAATTGAAATGTAACGATGTTTCTGCCCGGGCAACGCAGATAAAACTTCATTGAATACATTTGAAGTGAGAATGGGTGTTTTTCGAAACTCTTCTTCACGCTTTATTATGAAGAAAGATCATAAATAATTCTATGAATTGCTAATACGGTATATGCTACTAGTTGTGTGTGCACACGGAACAAAACGTAAAGAATCTACATAATGTTTTCGAAGGCAGCCGACATTTCTGTTTGCCGATACTAGTGATAAGAAGATTAAAGTTAACCCTAGAACACTGTATCTTTTCCCGTAACTTCGATTCCGAATGGTGTGAGTGAGTGCTGAACCCATTACAAAAAATTATTCTTATTACGAAAAATAGTAAATTTATTCTCCTTCTTGCGAGTGAGTCCAATGGAGACTATCCAAAGCACTCACATGTGTTTTGTAGCCTTTCATTGCACCGATTTTTCTTCCATCCTTTCGCTGTGCACGTTTTTTCTCTCTTCGGTCCAAGCTTTTCCTGTTATACACTTTGGCACTTCTTCCAAATCAATCCGCCATGACTGAACAGAGATTTTACGCGCCCCATGACGCATATTTTCGTTGTATCTTTCTTTAAAGCTCCTGATATAGCTTTTACTCCCATGCGCCAATTGCTGACTCGGTGAAGTGACCAACAGTAATGTTCCATCCGTTGGTATTCCAGCGCCCCTGATAACGTTTTTCATCATTTTCACATCTTTTTTTGAAACCGATCAACTTGTTCTTCACTTATATCACCTAAATTGTCCGGAAAGAATTGCAAATAACTGTTCAAAAAGTGAACCTTCAGGATCATTAAACATTCCAACCTTTTGCAAGCATTCAGCATATATTGAACCCAATTGCTTGATAATCTGGTTCATTTTTATTGCCTAGGAACTTATTTACAATATGTTTCAATTCAATTCACGCTTTTTTTCACTTACTGTCATATTTAGTTCAAATTTGGAATCAAACATTTTTACTTTAGTATACATACGACAGTAATATACGTATGTATAGAGAAAGTTATGTAATGCTGCGGAAAACCGATTTCGAGATTTCAACGGAAATACCCGTTTTGGAGTCCCCTGATACCAAAAAAGTGGTTTCTTTCAAGACATCAAAAATGTAATTTCTTAAATTGTCTCTCACGTCCGTAATATACTAAAGGTGATTACTTCACTTTATGGTATTTATGAGTGCATGTGCTTTGAATAATGACAAATAAAGTTTCTTGAAAACTCAACAGTTTTCATTGAAAGTGACCTCAAAATTCCGTATATTCAAAAACGCTCAATTGCCATTTTCTCAAAAATGGCTCCAGATTTTTTCTTCATTTTTTCCCAATTGATAGTGCTAATCAGTCAGGCCATCAGTCAGTCCATCAGTCAGTCCATCAGTCAGTCCACCAGTCAGTCAGTCCGCCGGCCAGTCAGCCCGTCAGTCAGTCAGTCAGTCAGTCCGTCTGTCTGTTAGTCTGTCAGTCCGTCTGTTTTTGAGAAAATCTAGAGTTTGTTATTTTTTTAAATTGCATATATTGCATGCACTGTTGCACGAAAACTACTAAAATTTTCAAAAAATATCTACATGATCTTAATGAAACAAGTATTTATGAACAACAACTTTCAATTCCAGGAAAAATCTGTCTTCAGTTTTGTTGGAAGACGCCGAAAAAAATGCAAACTTTTGCAATTTTTGTTTACCGTGAAATAGGACCTATTCCACCTTTATAGGTGTATTTTACTCTACTCTTTCAATAAATTCAAAGAAAAAATTTGGAGCCGTTTTTGAGAAAATCTTGAAAATGTCCGGAGGGTAAATGTACTGAATCCCAAAATTTTATAGACCGTTTTCAAAATTTTGAAGTGTCAACTAGAACCAGATAGACAGGTATTTCTTCAATTTGGAAAAGATTGTACTTGTGGTTTAGGCGCTAGTAGTGATCAAAAGTGGAATATGGGACTTTAATGATATCTCCGTGCACAGATACCTGTCTTGAAATAGTGGAAAAAATACAAAACACTGCACTGCACTGAGAATAATAATGTGCTTTAGGAACAGAACTCCAATTCATGGGATGATAGCAGTAACAAAAATGTGTTATCTAACCTATAGGGTTTAAGAAATGTGTTATAGTTATGTTTTAAAATGTTTATCACTGAATTAAGCTGATTAATATTTTAGAGCCAATAGTAGATGTTGGTGAAAGTATTGTGTGTGAAAATAATTTTCAAAAGTCTTTATTGATTAAATGATTTGAAAATGTGCAGATCTTGCGTGACTCTATAATATGTTATAATAATCACTACAGATATCAAGAACATTATAAATTTTCTTTTTATAAGCCTCACATTGATCTCACAATGAGAAGAAAGTTTGACAACATGTGCTTCCCGGGAAGAGAGTTTCAAACATATTTTCCCGAAACTAGTAATGTGATACACATTTTTACAGGCGGGTCAAAATGAACAGTAAATAATATGACCCATGTGGGCTGCTGGGAGTTTAAGGGAGGACTTTAATCTTGCGTACATAATCTTTGATATTGGATCTACTTTTACTGCAGAAGGCTGTAAAAAAAATGTTGCTGTAAAAAAAAATATTCAGAATTCAGTCGGATATTTTGTGAGTTTTTCCGATTTGGAGAGTTCTCTCAATGCATTATGTAATACGACTGCTGGGATAATTCACTCCTGATATATACATTAAGAGAAAAACAAGCTTATGTTAACTTGATTGGCGTGAAAATTCAAATAGTTTGGGCTCCGGCCCACAAAGATATCATTGGTAACCAAAAGCAGATGAAATGGCAAAGACAGCGGCAAAAGGGGTAATATTTCTTAATGAACTTGTACCTTTTTCTGATGTAGTGGCAAGTTTTAAACATAAGTACTGACAGGACAAAAAAAACAAGATTAATTCACGAAAGTAAATATGAAGGTTCTACCTATTTTGAAAATTACTATGTTAAATCATTTAGTAGACCTTTGTTTTATAATTTTGAACTTTACAGAAAGGCAATGGTACATATAAACAGAATCAGAAGTAATCATACCTCATTAAATGATAGTTTATTGCGCAAAAATAACATATAATAATATGTTATATATGATTCCATAGAACATATCTGGAATTGCCACATTCACGATAAAATAAATGGGAAATAATGCTAAAACTAGTTCGTTAGATAATTGGTTATGGTTAATATTGTGTGACACTTTTTTATCATTTAAAGATATAAATAACAAATAATTTTTTATTGGTATTGTTAATTTTATTTAAAGTACGAAACAAAATATTTAAATTTTTAAATATATGAAATAAAGTTTTGAATTTGTTCGTTCGTAAATAAAATGTGATTTTTGTAGACCTCATGTAAGGTAAATACTCTGTAATCTGGCTATGAAAACTTGTTTTTATGTGCCAATAAATAATATTTCATTAATTCATAAATTTTTAATCGAGTAGAACATATTATCAGACTCAAGCAAGGTAGCAATACCTTACTAAAATCATTCCATACGATAATCACCATGCATTGACAAATATGTAATTTGAAACCCATCAGATTGTCTAAGCATAAGGTCATCGTTCATATGCATTGACCTTGCACACGAACGGTTAACGTCAATTTTATGATACGAAAGTTGCTGGTAATGGGTGTTATTTTTTTATTTTACGACACAATTTCACTGCTATCATACTATAATAACGCGACCTCAATCGGTTATTGATGCGTCTTGACCCTCAATAATCCGTAGATGAACTTCCCTGACGTAATAGATAAAATATTGTGTGTTTGTTTTCAAAGATAGTGCAGATATAAAATGACTTCTGCTCTGTAAATCCGCTATATAAACTGGCTGACGCCCGAGACTCAGCACACAACATGAGTGGACAACATCTACCGCCCTGGCTTCTGCCACTGTTTATAGCCCTGTCGATGTCGACGTCTTTGGCTCCCCAACCGAGGTGCTCATCTGGGAAGGAGCTCGCGCTCTCGATGTCTTACTCCACGAACGCCACAGGGCACCGTGCAGTCAGCGCCAACCTGGAGCAGCCGCTGGGGAGTCCCGGGTGGCTGCTGGATGTGGAAGTGAGGACATCAGGGTGCGGGTCCGATGACGTCCCACGGCGGTCGCTAACCATCTCGCTCAACGGGCCCCCGGAGGGGGGTCTTCCGGCCCCCTCGTCCGCGCCCCCCGCTCCACTGCCACCGCCCCCTGGCTACCTGACGCTGCCCGGCCTGGGGCACTACCGCGCGCCGCCCGAGGCGAAGAACTGGTATGATGCTCGCGTCCTCTGCCGGATGGAGGGCGGGGGACTGGTGGCGCCGACGTCCCGGCGCGAGGTGGAGCTGCTGTTCCAACACTTCTCTCCAAACGCCACCGCCGATTTTTGGCACAGTGGCAACGACATCAAGGAAGAGGGCAAGTTTGTCACCGAGGACGGGGTGCCCCTGAAGGACACAGGCTTTGCGGTCTTCTTCCCTGGAAGGCCCTTGAGTTCTACCTCGGATAATTGCCTTCTGATTAATAACGATAGATCACTAGTTGATATATCATGTTCCTCAAAATATTCATTTATCTGTAAAGTGCCTCTATGAACTTTATTTTCTTTCTTCTTTCACGTATGAAAGCTTTTCTGCTGTACCAATTCGCACAAATGAACCGGAATTCTATCGTATTTCTATTCTTCAATTTCTTAATAGTTTATGTCAGATAAACATCATGAAACAAAACAATTTTGCTAAACTTTTTATAAAGTAACGTATGAATGTATCAATGGAATGTATCAAAATTTAAAATATAATGGAGTGTAAATAGTTAATTGTAATACTTCTGAAACAAAAATGCAATTCACACTTTGTTCTTCCAAAGGAAATATAACTTTAACCTGCCGTAGATCATTGGGTCCACACTTATAATCTGCCACTGGCGATTGCTACGCTCAATTTTGATTCAAGCTTTCATTTTGGTGATTTCATGCGAGATTTGATGATTCATTATTAGAGATGAATGATAAGAAGTAATGAGGCCACAATGTATAAAGTTTCTATAGTATATTTGATACATATCAAATCAGACTTGTTTTAGCCACACTACACCATAGTCGTAAGGCTACTCCATTTAAAATGGATTAAAAAATTCTAACCTGAATCTGTGCACTCTCTTTCACAACGTTACCTCAATACTAATGTTGCTAGATTACTACCTCTATGGTTTACACAAGCAATTGCAAACAAGTAACTTTGAATTATATTATTACGCATTTTTAATTGTAAAAACGAATAGAAAAGAATAACTATATGAAAGGATATCTTTGTACTATTTAAAATAGACAATAAATCTATTATGGACTTCTATTTAGTGGTTGGTTTTTGTGCAAAAGAAGTTTCTACATTTCCCCTTTTTCAGAGGTTTTTGTAGACATTGAACTGAGACTATCTCAATGAGATCACATATTTGATTTTAAAAATAAATTATTATCGAACTCACTGCTAATGTCGTACATTCGGTAATATTTTCTTATTCGTGCAAAAAAGGACAACATAAACTAATTGCATAATATACTATTATAAACTAGTTTCAGGGACCGAAAAGGTATTGAATACCGGTAAAAATACTGGTAAAATACCGGAATGTGAATCATTTTCATTGACCGAAGAAGGGAGAATGGTCGTGGAGAGGGAAGCGCCCAGCTAAGGCCAAGGGAGTACACTGGCGAAAGAGAATCTCTTTCTCTGCGGGAGGCAACGAGACAACGGGATTCTCGTATCTCGTAGGGACAGAGTATTCTCGTAAGCAGTCCAAGCCGGCCGAATGTAGGAAGAGACTCGTGATCAAAACTGCTTAACGTAGAGCAAGGATTTCTTCCAATTAATTGATTTAAAATTAATACAATAATTGATCTCTAGCGTAATAATGAAACGTTTCCTTTTAATTTCATAATATTGAAGTATTACATATTGTCGTATACAAGAAAAGTAAACAATAAATTAATTAATTAATTAATAAAAAATAAAAGGAGATGACACACAGCAACTACTGTATTAAAGTCTGTTCTTATTATTGTAAATGTTTTGTGTTCGGGTGTTTACGTTTTGCATTCTTTGTATGTAAATGAAAACCTCACATACTTTAATTTTCGTAAAATTTGAAATATGAAATAATAATCATTGATTCCATTGAAGAGAACCTTCTTTTATCGTCCTTCATTGAGCTATCTGACCTGAGAGATGACCTAAGCCTATCTTCGTATTTCGCACGTGGAAAGGCTGTCAACTTATGCGCCATAGGCGTAGGCCCGTTTTTTCCCGTTCCCTCTTATGGCGAAGTCAGGGAGCTTTGACATCTTGACACCTTGAGATGATCCCGAACGCTCAGGTTTTCAGACCTAGTTTTGTTAATTGTTAAAAAATGATGTTCTTTTACTTCATTTCACAATTAAATCTTAATTATACATTAATAAATTTATTATTATGATTAGTAGTGGTATTATTATTACTATTATTATTATTATTATTATTATTATTATTATTATTATTATTATTATTATTATTAAACATTAACATCGCAAGTGGGTAAGGGTTCCCTGCTAGCCGGGTAGTTTACATTGTAAAAAGCATCTGGAAGAGCCCACTTCGAGAAGAGTGTTTCTTAATTAATATTAAGAAATTCATACTAACATTATTAATAAATAAATAAATTTATTAATATTAACATTTTTACTTTTTAATTAAAATTAACATTTAACTTTAATAAATTTATAAATTAACAAACAAAATGATAAAATAATAAATTAACTTACACAAATTTCATGCACACATTTCAAATTTAATTAGTATTAGTATTTGAAAACATTTATTAATATTAATTAATATTATACAGTACTATTAATATTTTTTCTTAATGAAACTTCTTAAATAATACATGGGTGCAAATTAAACATGTTTCAATCATTAATTGTGAATGAAACATTACGCTTCTATTTCCTCGCGTAAGAATAGTTAATATGTATATTAGCGTTCAATGTCAATTTTTAATAGAGATTTAGTTATAATTATGGTGCAGAATAAGGAAACTGGGATATTATTTTCGCGAATGTTAGTGATACGGTCAAATTTAAGCAAAGAATCATAAGTGATAAACACAGTCGTGCAAGAAGGAAGTTTGGTATGCGTGGGAAGACTCATTTATGAGTTAGAAGAAACGTTTCTCCATTCTTTATCGCTACTAGAAAGGACAAGATTTAGGGTGCGTTTATGTTGGAGCAGCGACAAACGATGGGCAGCGATAAGTGCGAAGCAACGAGAACGTCCCCATGGAAACAGATGGATGTTAATGTTGGCAGCGCGCTGATCACGAGATCAGCGCTGCGACCCGCGATAAGAGCGAAGAAAACCCTTTGGTAGGTTTTCGCTGCTAGTATCGCGCTGTTCTGCACTGTTCACAGCTTGCACGCTTCAGTTGTTGTACATATCGAATAACATGAATTCTGAGAAATTGATCACTTGTGTTATTGTTAGGAGTCAATTTTCGGACAAAAGGGACACAAATCGCCGCAATAGCTTCGTTTCAGACAAATTGTGTGCCGTAGAAATGAGTACAACACGTAAGTTTTAGAGATTAGGTTACATTCGTTTTTTACTGAACGACAAGTATACAAATAATTACGGGATAACTGCCATTTTTATTGTTATGTTCTGTTGTGCAAAACTAATTGTTAACTTAGGTAAAGGACATAATCATCTGCCAGTGATAATGTTTTATTCTGAATCATTTTTTTTGTATTGCAGACCCTCAGAAGGTTTGTTCACTTTGTTTGCCATAATCACCCATTTCATCTGTTAATGAATTTGTAAATTGCATCCACACCTTATAAAACTATAGAAAAGAATTTATTGTAGTTATGAGATATTGACCCAGAATGATTGAGATGATTAATTCTTATGTGCTTGCTGCCCATGGCACACAATGTGGGTGCAATTCAAGGAAGTATAATTTATAACAGAAATTTTAAAATGAAACAAATGAACTTATTTTTAATTTTGTTAGTTTAATTAAACGATTGGGATGTTTTATCAGTGAATAACTATCACTGAAGAACAATATGAATAAAATGAAATGCCAGAAACCGAATATTTATTTTTAAACTCGAAAATTGATTGAAAAAGAATGATCTAAATTATTGCTTTTGATAGTACATGTATCTCATTTCCTAGAACAATATTTTGAAGGGATGAAAGTTGAATGTTTGCAATTAATTCAAAATTGAAGCGATTGGAATCAGCTAGTCCCAAGTCACAATTTGGCAAAATATTGAGATGTTACACTCTACAAAGCTATCAGTCTTCCAGTTTTGTCATAGTTTAAGATTTAAGAAACAATTTTAAATAAAAAAATATGCCAGTTACCTTTATCACTTCTCTTATAATGTTTTCCTTGTAATTCAGAGTTGTTTTTACTTCAGAATACAAAATAATTTATTTACAATGGTCTTTGCAAAACTCAATCATTTTAGAAGATATCCCTTTACACTTGGATAATATTTCATGAAAAATTTACAAAATTTTGGGAGAGAGTGATATGTTATTCAGTCAACATGAACAGAGAACACCTAAAATATTAATCATCTGGAAATGTTTTTAACATTAGATGGTTTATTGTACGTGTAATCTTTAGACTTTACATTCAGTTAAATTAAACACAGACAAATCACGACATTATAGGTTCTTTACTGTAACCGCTTGTTGTCGGCTACATTTATGACCAACAAAAAATAGAAGCGATAATACCCGACATTACGCCCTACACGTAGTTTCTATAGTGGCGAAGAGATGGCGTCAGCCAGAAAAAGATTTCTGAACGCACTCAGACTATAGCCAATCAGAAACTTTTGTGGAAATACGGACGTGGCGTGAACTTATGTCAGAAGAGCTCGTTCTCTTTCTTGTTCGAGTCGCCTAGGTGAACGGTTGGCTACAAGTACACCACACAGTCGACGAGAGACACGCGGAAGATACCGGAATGCAAAAGCTTTAATAAAAGGTAACTGACTGAACATTTTTCATGGAATTACGGACTGTGAAATGTCGTGAGATTACATGGAATTTAATATGAATATTAAACAAGAATGCAACGAATGAAAGAACGACAGTGGTAATAGATCGAAATGAATTTGTAAAACCACGTTGCTGCATTCTTGTTGCTAGAAAATGGAGGATTATTGTAACATAGGACATGTTTTTTTTCTTCGTTACAGCTTTTATTTTATTATTCATCTTATTTCATTTTATTTTTGGAATTTCACTTTGGAAATCCTATTATGGAATTTTGAGAATTATTAGAAGTACGGATTATCCAACAACTAGCTTGACTTTTGCTATTACGAAGTCATAACTTGGAGTTTCGGACTCGCATTCTGATGTGAGCATCGCCTCAGCGAAAGCTGTGGTAAAACTTCGCTGAACAACTAGGAGACGGCGCTCAGAAATATTCCAATTTCGACGCGACAGGCAACGCACGGACCTTGCAGAAGAACGACGACCTTGAGGCGCGGGCGTCGCGCGATAGCCAGCTACACAGCGCGGGACCAGCTTGAGGAATTCGCCGGTCGTGACTCACATAAAAACAGAGAACATTCATTAAATTTCAGTCTGGAAAACTTCTAAGATAGAATTATAATTGTACAAGCTAAAACGTTGCCATGTGAGCTTCCCTCAATAACAGACGTTGATCGGGCAAGTTTCATAGAACATTGGTCTTGCTAGCCAGTAAATTCATTTCTTTTGACAGTCGTAAGAGGAGTCAGATTAGAGTAATTCTTTTGTTTATGATAAAAGTTGTTTTTGTACATAATCATTTATCTAGATTCATATGTAATTGATTTAATACTGTTTCAAACCATTTAAGAGAAATTGCCTGTGTGAAAATTTGAACAGGAGTGGAAGCCGTTCAAGTATTTCTTTTAAAGTGTTACTCCATAGACAGTTAACAGACGCTATAAAACAAAATTTCGTACTGAAAGGCTACGTAGAAGCCGAATGTCAAGTGTGAATATTAAGTGTAACGTAATTAGTGATTTAAATGGTATTAGAGAATTTTGAGTATTGTTTGTATTTTTTTTGCAGGATGAGTATTTGAACTGTGATTTGTGTGTCTCATAAGTGATATTTTTGTGAAGTGTACATATGTATTTATTGCTTGTTTCTTTTAAACGGGGATCAAAGTTATTATCACTTTAGTGAAAACTGCAGTTTAGGTAGGGAACTAGCTACCATAGTTTAACAAAAAAGTGAGAATATAGGAGGATATGTGAACTCCATTGTACAGAGAATTTCATTCAATAGAATACATGTTATCTGTTATTTAAAACTATAAAATTGAGTTTGCTTGTTATTTGATCATTAGTTTAGCAAAGACGAACCCACTACCGATAGGGAAGTTTATCCATTAATTGAGATATTCCCAGATTTGCGTGACGATGTAATCACACGTCACGAAATAAGTAAATGATAGATTTACTTTAGTAATTGCGGTTACATTACAGACACAATAGGAAACAATTACTGAGAAATCTATTACGATTGGTAGAACTAACAGCAAAATTCTTGTCTTAGACAATATTGAAATGAGAAGAATCCTTTCTTATTTCAAGACAATAACAATGAATTTGAAGATGTTTTAATTTTTTTATTTACTCCATGATATATATTGCACAACAGATATATTTCTTTTATTACAGAATAAACAACAATAAAACAAATACTACAAATTAATTATTATCTTTAAATAAAAATTATACTTCTTTTAAATAATGAACATGTACCAAACTGAAAACTGTTTTATAAGATGAAACTTGACAGACTAATAAAATATTAGAAAGATTATGAATAATAGAAATTGGCAGAATGGGAGAGCACTGCACACATTTGAAATTTTCTGTACATAGTCACTTTTCTTCATACAATTTTACACTTGTCTTCACTGTTTTTATTTTTCATACAACCTGGCGTAAAATAATGTTATGTTTGTGAGATTCACATAGGCATATAGTACACAATACATTTTCTTTCCTCCTTAAAAGACCCAATTCCATAATTTTTTCTTAAACATTCATTCACGCACAACCAAATTTCTTTCAAGAGACTCTAGGACTAACTCTCTCGACTGCACTCAGCTGTTTGCTTCTTGTCTCTGTAAAAAAAGGAAAGGTCATTGAGTTCCTCAAATGAAATCAATCACTAACCTCAATACTAAATAGTACACTATAGTTATAACCCTGCTGGAACTATACATCTGTTTTTCTCTTACAGTCCATGTAAATATGTTTGTATGTATGACACTTAATTTTCCATAAACAGTAATGTACATTAACACTCATTGTAGCCATGGCAGCTTACCTCTATAATCATCGCCACTTCAGCCAGGATATCACTTTAGACAATTTTTTTACGTGTCTGACTTTCTAAAATTCTCCTTATCACATTCATTGAAGAGTTTTTCGTCAAATGACGACGCATCGATGAAAATGCCAAGAAAAATATAAAATAACAATACATTTCCAAAACAAATCACTCTTGAATTCGCTCGCAGTATAAAACCTTCGAAATACGTACGCTCTAGGACTAACTCTCTCGACTGCACTCAGCTGTTTGCTGCATGTTGCAGAGTCGAGATGAATTGACACATCTCTCTCACTAAGCATGCCAATATCAAGCCAAGAAAAATACTTAAATTGTAATGCTTCCATTGCATAGGGGAATGATGTTGAGGTTGATTCCTACTGCGCTTCAACTTAAACGGTAACCAAAAGTTCCTAAGCCAATTTAAGTAAATATGGCGGGTGATTTACATAAGGTTGGTATTGAAGGGGAAGTGAGTTTCGCCGAATGTCCTGTAGATGTTTCTGGTGGATTCGAAGTGGCGCTGCTTCGCACTGCTGCGTCATGAACACTGCAGCGCTGCGATTTCGCAACACCTACTCTCTCGTCGCTCTCATCGTTTATCGCTGCTCCAACATAAACGCAGCCTATACGGAGAAATTCGATACATTTTCAACACTGTATCACGTGTCGCCAAGCTCTGCGCCCGGACGTGAGGTTCAAGGTCAGCGAACGAGCTCGTGTTGATGTCTGCGAGAGACCGTTGGCTGGGCCCTCCGACTGAAGGCCCTGGCCACGAGATTATCGAGTCGTCTCGCTCTCGAGAATGCGTTCACGTTGCACGAGATTCTCGTGCGCCCCATTCTCGTTCAACCTTTCTCGCTTACGAGAACGAGAGAGAATATTCGGCAAATGACCGCCTTTAATTGACACGTTTGGTGAAAAAAGAGCGCCTTCATTTTTCCTCCTTTTATCAAAAAACTTTTTTTGACATATTTTAAAAAAATATTTCAGGCTTCCTTACAAGGAAGCACTGCGAGGTGTTCTTTGAACTATCATATTTATAAAATTTATAAATAATATTTGTAGCTTTTCTCCCCATATTTTATTTGGAAGCACCACGTAAAAAAATTACTAAACTAATGACAAAGTACTGATCGTTCACAAGGAATAAGAATTACTTTAGTTGGTATTTAGACCTCAAAATGGTCGGAAGTCACCAGAATCTCTTGCTTTAGCCCTTCAACATGGGATGCCGTCCATAGACGTACCAGGGCTTTTAACTTGAACCTGCGGGATGCCATCTGGAGACGTCATGACGCAACTTTTCCGCGTGCGGGATGACGTCCTGAGACGGCGTGACCCATCCTCTCCTCGGCCGAGCGGATGCAACCGCATTCCTAAAGATATTTGGCGAAGGGAGTTTCCCTTCATGTTGCAGGCCCGCCAGGACAGCTGTTCTAACGCTGCGGCGTAAGTGTTTTAGAGCCAAAGAGGAAAGTTTCCAAGCACCGGGCGCTTTGGATATGAGTGAGGAACTCAGTAATCAAAAACTACTCTCTAAGTCAAGGTACTGACCGGAGAAACCATAGAAAACTACCGTTCAGGAAACTTGACCTCTAGAATTCTTTCCCAGTCAACGGCAGAACTAGACCTAGCTAGAATATGTGTCGAAAATCCGCCACCCTCAGGACTCGAACCCTAGGACCTCCCGGTCAGAAACTCTGCCGTGTAAATAGTTGTTTCCTCTGAGCCATCTCAGCGGAAAAAAAACATTGAATTTTCCCCAAATACCTGTATGATTCTACTGAAATACCGGTATTTTCTTATGAAAATACCGGTATTTTGATGAGAGAATACCGGTATAATACCTTTAAATAGAGGTATTTTACCAGTATGGACGTCCGATAAAGGTAAAATACATCTAAAAATACCGGTATTTGACGTCTTATGCCGGTATTTTTAAAGGTATTGTGAATAAAGGTATAATAGAGGTAAAGGTATTCTTTCAATTCCTTTTTACTTTCTTGTATACAGACGTGTATACGGCAGTAATATACGTAGTATAAAGTTATGTAATGCTGCGGAAAATTGATTTCGAGATTTCAACGAAAATACACGGTTTGGGGTCCCCTGACACGAAAAAGTGTTTTTTTTTTTAAACGTCTGTCTCACTCTCTCTGCCCGTTTGACTGTCCGTCCACTGTGAACACTGCTAGCTCCTAAACCATGTGAACAATATTTTCCAAATCGAAGAAAGCCTTGTCGATCAGAATCTAGTTGAAGCTTGGAAATTTTGAAAAACATTCGTTAATATTTGAGGGTATTTTACATGAAGATTCCCGGATATTTTCAAAATTTTCCAAAACTTTTCCAATTTTTTTCTTTAAATTTCTTGTAAGAGTACAGTATAATACGTTTATAAAGGTGACATAGGTCCGATTTTCACATTTAACTCTGCAGTTTCGAAAATTGCAAAAGTTTGAATTTTTCCGGCGTCTTCCTACAACTATAAAATTGAAGCTAGAGATTTTTCTTTCAATTGAAATTTGGAGTCCATAAATTCTTGTATCATAAGAGTCAAGTACATTTTCTCGAAAATTTTTGTAGTTTTCGTGCAATAGAGTGTGAAATATTTGCAATTTTTTAAAAGAAATATAAAAACAATATTTTCTCAAAAACGGCTCCAAATTTATTATTTTAAATTTTTGGTAGAGTTAGTACCAAATGCTCATTATTCGTTGACATAAACGCCATATTGCTCTATTCGTTTGTTTTTTCAAATATTACCAAAATTTAATTTTTTGACCTGTCTCTCACGTCGGTAATATTTACATTAGAGGCAATTTCTTCACGATATTGCATTTATAAATACATTAGCGTTGAATAACGCCAAATAAAGTTTCTCGATAACACAACCGTTTTCTATAAAACTGAGCTCAAAGTTCCACATTTTCAGAAACACAAAACTCCATTTTCTCAAAAATGGCTGGAAATTTTTTCTTTAATTTTTTTCTAATGGATAGTGCTAATTGCACTGTTTAATATAACGTAAAGTACATTGGGGTGTATTCTTTTGGTTTTTTAGAAATTACGTAAATGTAATGTTTTTGAAATGTCTCTCACGCCGTTAATATGCACATTTTCATCGATTTGTATACACTATTACATTTGTGAGTGGATGTGCGTTAAATGATTTTGAAAGAAGGTTTCTCGAAAATCAATTGACTCTCCTTAAAAGGAGATTCAAATATGGCATTTACAGTAATGCTTAATCGCCATTTTCTTGAAAACTACTTCAATTTTTTTAATGACAATAGCTATTTGGGAAGAGGTTTTATGTTTCTTTAACATTCATAAAATAATATTTCGGGTTCATAATAAGGAAACCGAAAAATTGATAAAACGTCAAAAAAATGTACTTTAGGCGACGATAGATGGCAGGTAGCAAGAGAATAGGGCAAGTCCGTAAAGTCAGTACACACCAAGGAAATTAGAAAACTTTGCTACGAGAAAGTCTGTGCTATTCTGTAGCACCTCTAGTTACATATGTAAAGAAAATGTAAAGAAAAAAATTGGAGCGGTGTTTGAGAAAAGAAGTTCGCAAGTTTCAAGTGCAAATTACTAAAAAGTACTCGATTTTTTCAAAATTCGTATATGACCTTTTTTTAAAAAGTTTATTTTGTGCAACAAAATTTGAGGCAAAAATCTTTACCTTTAATTTTGTAGTTTTAAAAATATTTCATTTGCAGTTTTCAAAATACCCAGAGATATCTGAAAATGGGTCTAGCATCACACTGTTTTACCGTTCACTGTCTCCCCATAAGTGGAGAAAATTTAAAGAAAATACTTAAAGCGGGTTTTGAGAAAAATGCATATTACAAAGAAAAATGTTAAACGCTAATACGGAAAAAATATACGGTTTTCAAAAAATTGGACCTGTTGAAAGAGATAATTTTGTACAATAGACATTGTCTGAGTCAAAAATCTATATCTCCAATTTTGTAGTTTTAAATTTATTTATTTTCTTTGCAAATTTCGAAAAATGAGGGATTTCCAGGAAAATGAGAACTGCACCATTCTCTTAAACGTCCTTAGCACTATCAAACAACAATATTTAATAAAAATATTTGGAGTCTTTTTTTTTGAAAATTCAGAAAATGTCCGAGGGGCTTTATGTAAAGTACATACCAAAATAAAATATCGATTTCAAATTCCAGGGCACCCACAGTTCGCCAGAACGATTGGGGAATATCAGTTTTGAAGAAAACCGGTAGAACGATTTATGCGCTAGCGTTGTGCACAGATGGACAGGCAGACGAAGAGACAAACAAGACGTTTTGCCGTCAATCCATTTTTTGGTAAGAAGGACGCACAAAACATTGATTCTGGCGACACCACGTGTTCGAGGTATTTTTTCCATACTTAACAACTGGATTTATCCACTTTTTCGTTACCAGAGGTCCAAAATGCGAGTTTTTGTGTCGAAAATTCACCGTTTTTCGGCACACGATTAAAATACTTTGTCTTCTTACTTTAGTACGTGCGAGAAAGTAAAAGAGAGAGAGAAGCAACATTTTTCTTTCCAATATTACCGAATAAAATAATAGTGTAACATACCGATATGTCACATGAAAATAAACAAACATTTATTTGTTGACTATATGGTGGAAAATGCATTAAGAGGTGGCTGGATGCCGAAAGTAGAAAATTTGGGATTGGGCGAAGAAGTTTAGACGATCGAAAGGTCAGCTACACCAAAATATAACGAACGCATGGATTGGCTGGGTGAGAGAAGGACGGTCAAATGTTATGAAAAAAGAGGAAGGTAGTTTAATACGAAGTCTTCGAGGGGTGAATCATGCAGGAAGATTTCATTCTGACCGGCATCGCGTGTCTGAATTGATCGTAGGTTCGTGAGAGGGAGCGAGTGTAGTGCAGATAGTCAGGGTCGGGTTATCAGATCGTGAAATTTTAAGGACAGTAAATGATATTGCAGATATTGCATGTGGAAGTAATATTGATGCATAAATTGGGACTTTGTCGGGAGTGGTAATCGAGTTATAGATTTCGGGACTATGTCATAGGACGTAATCGGAACTGATAATTTTGATAGTTTGAGACCAGTTTGGATAGGGGCAGAAGAGGATTTCTTGGGACTTTGGACAACGGCAAGCTCGTAAGATATTTCGACTGAGAAGTCTACGAGGGACATCAACGAAGAATAGATAAGTTAACCGCGGTATAAAACTGTAAATTCAAAGATATCTTGATCCAAGGCACAACATAAAATCATTTTGTTAAATACACTAAATTGTTTGCTAAATAGGTAACAATAAACTTTGTTAAATTTTGTTCTTCAGAAAAGAAAGTGATCTTTCGTTTAGTCAATCCAAACAGTAATGAACTAGGAATAGAATCATTCTATTTCAGATTCCCAGCAGCGCTGTATAGTCTGCGGATTCTATAATCCATTATAAAGGTAATAAGGATTATAATATATCGTGACCCATTGACCCAGCAAGCCGGACGCTAAGATCTTTGCCAGAAATTAATGTAGAGAAATTTTGTATATCTCAATAGAACTTCAAAAACATTACTCTCCAAGCTCTAAATCACGTTTGATATCACGGCTGCGCGATCAGGTTCATTGGTCATAGACGTCTGTGGAAGTGAGTTTCGTCATGAGGGATACGCGACTCAAAGCTAGGGCTCACGGAAGATCATGGCTGATGTATAAATATCAGGGACAATCTGTCGTGGTCTCCTCTATTTTTTTGGTTTTCGTTAATCAACTTGAACATTAATTCGAATATTTGAAACATTTTTTTAGGATTTTAACAGTCAGTGTATATTACTATGCCATAACTTCGATGGCGGTTATCCACAACAACGCATATAAACTGCGGCTGTTCACATAGTCTCAAACCACATTTCGAAAATGTATACCAAGAAGAGATGTAAATACAAGAAATAGTAACACTATGTGGAAAAAAAAAAGATTTGCCACTAAATTTTTTTGATAAGATTTCCCAGGTTATTAACTAAGAAGCAACAGTGTAAGATATATACAAATTCTAAACGAAATATAAAGCAATAAAAATTGAAAAACATGTATTAGGTGAACTGATATTCCGTTATCTGCTGTCTTTTATTTTTCTTTATTGATTTAACGTCCAAAAACAGTTAAAAAATATGTTCAGATATTTGCCGCCAGGGAGCTAGAGTTGTCATTTCACACTCAAACTTCGTGAACCTACTAATTCGGAAGTACAAGTTGTATTAATAGTAGAATATAACCTACAAAAGCCGCATAATTATCCTTCTACAGTGGTATCTCTGGGGAGATGAAAAATTGCCACAATGTAATTATTTACGAAAGTGTCAAACCGTTCAGTATGTAGAAGGGAATAATAAAAACATATTTCGTACAATCTATTAAATGGAGCCCACTGTTGAGAGTATTAAAATGTTATGACTACTGTTCAAAAATAAATAAATATTGAATTTAACAACAACGAAACCATATTGCTGTATTTTAAAATACAGCCCATCTCATTTGATGAGTAAAATTCAATCACCTAGTACAATCATACATTTCACAACAATATCGTGTTTCAAAACCTATCAACTGGAGTGATAAGATTGCCTCCGAATCAATCTCCATTTCCTCTCCAAGCTTCGTCCTATAATCTGTTATGTAGGCTGTGTGCGTTCAAAAATTCATTATCACGTTCTGGTGTGCAGGAGTTAATACGCTTTCCCTACAAAATTAATTTAAACCCCATTCATAATATTTAGCGATGAACCGGAGGGAGTGTTTGCAAAGTTGAAGAGAATGAAATATGTATGCATCATTTTCTCGTTAGACTCCGTTCAACTGTTACTAAAACAAGAGAAGGCGTTATGGACTTCCAAATAAGCCTGTTGCTTTACAACGGACGCATATCAATGAGGAGGGAAATTTCAGAGGCATAAAAAATTCTGACCTACACGGTAGTGAGGTTTTCTTTCAATACAAAATCGACAAAAAAATGTGTTACGAAATATTACAGATTAAATTGACAGACATCCTTTTACAAGACTGTGGAAAATAAGAGGTGTATTATTTAAGGTAATTTAATTTTTTCCCTTTAGTTAACTAAATATGCTCATTAATTCCATGAAAATTCGTTGATTATCTCTACGTTAATAGCACGCGTGTAATTAAAATTCCACTGTGCAGTTAAAAATTCACTTCTACCAATCAGAATTCGGAGAAGGAGCAAAATCGTGAAATTTAGAAACTATATCACTGGCGTAGCCAAGGTATTTGCAGTTGACCATTAAACATGAACAAAAATATACATCAAATATTACGTACCTACAACTTTATATAAACAAAGAATGAAGAAAACTAAATTGGAAAAATAAACGTTAAGGTGGCTGACTTATGGAGCAACATAACATATTTAACGTGAATAAATTAAATGTTTTACGCGTAAACATTTCGTTTGAGAATTATGAGTGTAAAAAATGTAAACGTCAGTTGTGTTTACCAGTTCTAAAGAGAATTCAATAGCAAAACTATGTCAGGAGTGACTAGTTTTCCCCCATAATATTTATACATAATGTATTCTCTGTCATACCTGTCTTTACTTTCCGTGGAAAGTAATGTTTTCATGACTTTGTCAGCTTCTAACGTTTTATCCGCAATATGTTGAGTACCTTCCATTTGCAAATGTTTCATGGAAACAAAAAAAATGCAAATCAGTTTTATTCATGTCTGAATAATTATTAATTTATTATTCAAGTAATTGTGTTTCTGGATGTTTGCCAGCATCAAACTTTCGTATTGTAAATACACTTCTTTTCTTCAACTATTGTAAAATGTCATAAAATTGTGTGTTATTGATCGATGTGGGTACATCACCCTTGTTAATTGTGAAGAATTGCGTCAACGTAAGGCTTCAGCATTCTGTTCATTGATTAATATTCTAAATTTAATCAATTGCCAATACAAGCCATCATTTCAGAATTACTTTAAGTTGACTCCTGCATATGTTTATTAATGGTACATCTATAAAAGTAATTCCAATTCACAATCCACTTTTTTGTAATTGAAATATTGTTAGATAATGAGCATGCACCCAAACTATTGTCCACAATTATTTTAATTCATATATTGCATGCCCACCTGTTTATGTTCTTAGACTACAATGCAAATGTTGTCTGCAACAATTAACATGTCAACATGTCAATGCAACATGCGGCATGTTGGAATTTTTACGTAGTGCATACTTTTGATTTGTAGGTGTACCAATATTGAGATTGGGATTTAACACAATATATCATTAGTTTTGCAATAAATAAAAACTTGTATGGTTTCGTTCAATGATTTTTATAGCCTGACGTTGGGTATATTTTATATGCCCTTGATGTGCTACTTTCCGACGCATTTTAACATCTGATTTACTATGCAGATGATCCTCATATAAAAATTACTGGCTGAGCATGTCTCAAAAAATGCATACAATATGATACATTGAATTAGAACATATTTTTCAGATTTTAATTACTCGTCTTACTAGGTACTCACTTACAAAAGACAAATATTGTAATATTTACTACAAATTATTTCATAATGTAGCACCAATCTTTCTGTACGCAGATGTGAACACCTTTCCCTCTAACAAAAATCAATAAATCAATAACACTCCAGAACTCACGGTAAAATAGTTATTGAGCACACCTATTAGCCCAGCATTATTTCCCCATATTCTTTTCTGAGATGGCTGGTGGGCTCTTTTCTAGGCTTGCATTATGTTGAGAATGTAGATCAGTTTCCCACTGCACACATCTTCATTTATGGCACAGCGGTCAGTAATAACGACAAAAGATTATGGATGGATTAGAATAGTATGGCCCAGGAGAAACTCGGAATGCTTCTACGCCACAAACGCATCTGAAAACATTCACAATGTTCTTACGATTCGAATTCACACTCTTTGTTCTCGTAGGTCGACCAACCAGATCAAATCCTATACACCACCGGTCTACCGAAACAAGTGTCCTTTCGATATTCACGACGTTCAAAGGATTCGAACACACATTTTATATGTTCTCGTAGGTTGGCGCCACCCGTACAGTGGCGCACCCGTACAGTCGCACAGTGGCGCACCCATAGTCGTCCGTGGAGACGTTGCGTCGAGTGTTGCAACGGCGTAGGTGGTCTGCGCGATGAACTGGCGCGTCTTCGACAGGAGTTCCTAGAGGTGACGGCAAAGCTTGCTGCGACTCAACAGGAGCTGCAAAATCTTAAGTGGCGCCACCCATACAGTGGCGCACCAGTTGACGTCCGTGAAGTCGTTGCGCCGATAGTTGCAACGGCCTAGGTGGTCTGCGCGATGAACTGGCGCGTCTTCGACAGGAGTTCCTAGAGGTGGCGGCAAAGCTTGCTGCGACTCAACAGGAGCTGCAAAATCTTAAGTGGCGCCACCCATACAGTGGCGCACCAGTTGACGTCCGTGGAGACGTTGCGGCGAGTGTTGCAACGGCGTAGGTGGTCTGCGCGATGAACTGGCGCGTTTCGACAGGAGTTCCTAGAGGTGACGGCAAAGCTTGCTGCGACTCAGCAGGAGCTGCAAAATCTAAAGTGGCGCCACCCATACAGTGGCGCACCAGTTGACGTCCGTGAAGTCGTTGCGCCGATAGTTGCAACGGCCTAGGTGGTCTGCGCGATGAACTGGCGCGTCTTCGACAGGAGTTCCTAGAGGTGGCGGCAAAGCTTGCTGCGACTCAACAGGAGCTGCAAAATCTTAAGTGGCGCCACCCATACAGTGGCGCACCAGTTGACGTCCGTGGAGTCGTTGCGCCGATTGTTGCAACGGCCTAGGTGGTCTGCGCGATGAACTGGCGCGTCTTCGACAGGAGTTCCTAGAGGTGGCGGCAAAGCTTGCTGCGACTCAACAGGAGCTGCAAAATCTTAAGTGGCGCCACCCATACAGTGGCGCACCAGTTGACATCCGTGGAGTCGTTGCGCCGATTGCAACGGCCTGGAGTGGTCTGCGCGATGAACTGGCGCGTCTTCGACAGGAGTTCCTAGAGTGGCGGCAAGCTTGCTGCGACTCAACAGGAGCTGCAATCTTAAGCGCCACCCATACAGTGGCGCACCAGTTGACTTTTTGTCCAGTGGAGACGTTGCGGCGAATGTTGCAGCGGCGTAGGTGGTCTGCGCGATGAACTGGCGCGTTTCGACAGAGTTCTAGAGTACGACGGCAAAGCTTGCCGACTCAGCAGGAGCTGCAAAATTAAAATGGCGCCACCCATACGGTAGCGCACCAGTTGACGTCCGTGAAATTTGCGCCGATAATTTACGGCAGCCTGGGTGGTCTGCGCGAGTGAACTGGCGCGTCTTCGACAGGAGTTCCTAGGGTGGCGGCAAAAGCTTGCTGCGGAGCTGCAAAATCTTAAGTGGCGCCACCCATACAGTGGCGCACCAGTTGTTGTCCGTGAAGTCGTTGCGCCGATAGTTGCAACGGCCCTGGAGTGATCTGCGGTGAACTGGCGCGTTTCGACAGGAGTTCCTAGAGGTGGCGGCAAAGCTTGCTGCGACTCAACAGGAGCTGCAAAATCTTAAGTGGCGCCACCCATACAGTGGCTTGCGCACCAGTTGACATCCGTGGAGACGTTGCGGCGGGTGTTGCAACGGCGTAGGTGGTCTGCGCGATGAACGGCGCGTTTCGACGGGAGTTCCTAGGAAGGTGACGGCAAAAACGCCGACTCAGCAGGCGCTGCAAAATCTAAGTAACACCCTTTGCAGTGGCGCGCAGTTGACGTCCGTGGGGGCGTTGCGGCGATGTTGCAACGGCGTAGGTGGTCTGCGCGATGAACTGGCGCGTTTCGACAGGAGTTCCTAGAGGTGACGGCAAAGCTTGCTGCGACTCAACAGGAGCTGCAAAATCTTAAGTGGCGCCACCCATACAGTGGCGCACCAGTTGACGTCCGTGGAGACGTTGCGGCGAGTGTTGCAACGGCGTAGGTGGTCTGCGCGATGAACTGGCGCGTTTCGACAGGAGTTCCTAGAGGTGACGGCAAAGCTTGCTGCGACTCAGCAGGCGCTGCAAAATCTAAAGTGGCGCCACCCATACAGTGGCGCACCAGTTGACGTCCGTGGAGACGTTGCGGCGAGTGTTGCAACGGCGTAGGTGGTCTGCGCGATGAACTGGCGCGTTTCGACAGGAGTTCCTAGAGGTGACGGCAAAGCTTGCTGCGACTCAACAGGAGCTGCAGAATCTGAAGGCAGGAACAAAAGTGACTGAGGTGGAGGTGACAGCAGCGGCCGCAACGGAGGAGGCAGTGACGGTGGCACAGCCGGCCACAGAGGTCCTGCAAGGTGAGGTGTCCTCGCCTGCCCCGGCTACCGCGCCGGCCCCGGCGGTATCTACGGCGGCGACGGCAACAGCAGCATATGCATCTGTTGTGAGGGGTCTAGCGGCAAAGAATAACCGTAGGGGGTCGTGTCCCAAAAAGTGTGTTGTGTTCGGTGACTGTATTGTTGCGTCACGTGGGTCACGCAAACCTCCACGTAAAATGTTTCCCGAAAATTCGTGAGGAGAAACTGAAATCGCAAATCGAAGCCAGCGATGTGGAAGCCCCGGAGGTTCAAATTATCATTCAGCCCCGGAGGTATCATTCACGGAGGCTCAAACAACTTACGGGGATGTCGTTCGTTTGACCACCTCACGGGTGGCATCTACGAACTGGTGGTAGCAGCAAAAAGCGCTTTCCATCCGCCCGCATAGCACAAAGTATAGTAATTCGCCGCCGGGATGATTGGCCCCGTAAAAAGTCGCTAGGGTGAATCGCGACATGGACTATGTGGAAAAAGCGCATGAATTCACGTATTCACCTTTGTGGACCCAAACGGGTGGATCTCGGAGAGCGCCCTAGGTCGGGACGGCGTCCACCTCAACCGGAGGGGCGTTGCGGCGCTCAGTGGCATCTACACCAGAGTTGCTGAGTACTGTACCCGCCCTCCTGTCACCCATTCACGTCCGATGATGTCCGCCGATATTGCGCTCTACGGACGAATGGCGGGCAGTGGCGATAGGAGCGGAGGCTGAGGGTTTCGCTCTGGTGACGGAAGCTTCAACGGAAATGTGTGTGACGGTGGAGAAGGCGGAAACTGCGGTGACGGCAGAGGCAAAGACGGCGGCGACGGCGGAGATGGCGGAGATGGCGGAGATGGCGGAGATGTCTGAGATGTCTGAGATGTCGGAGATGTCGAAGATGGCGGAGATGGCGGAGACATTGGCGGCGATGCGAGAGAAGACGGTCACTATGGCGATGAGGGACGGAAGAGTGGACATCCTAAATGATCAGGCGCGAAAAGGCTTCACAAGGCTGTTGCATGTGAACTGCCGCAATATAAAAAAATTAGAAATCGAGTTTTGGAATTTAGTTGATGCTTGTGATCCTGATGTAATAATGGGAACAGAATCCAGTCTAACGGAAGAGATTGCTAACTCTGAAGTTTTTCGTCTGAATTACAGGTCTTTTAGGACGGATAAAAATACTAGAGGTGGGGGTTTTGAAGTTTTTCTCTGAAGTTTTTCGTCCATTTATTCGTGTTAAGGACGCAATAGATATAAGAAGAAATTGAGTCAGTAAAGAATTTGAGATAATGGGTTAGTAATATGTGATTCAGGGAGTGTATTAGAAATTATTGCTTTATGTAGGCCACTGAATGAAAATTACGTGAATGAAAAAAATGCAAATAGTCATCCTATAGTTATTGCTGGTGATTTGAATATTCCAGACGCAAATTAGAAAGGCGCCGTGAGCGAAGTGAAAGTACAACAGTTAGTGAACAGACTCGTCTGTGAAGGGGGATTAGCACAGGTAGTAGATACACCCATGCGGCAGGAAGCGCTTTTAGATGTTTTCTTAATTAGATCGCGAGAGTTTTTTTTATCTTGCGACGTCGTTGATGGCATAAGCGACGATAAAGCAGTGTTAGTTGACTTAGACACAAATGTTTCACAGTAAACAATTCCTAACAGCAAAAATATGGTAGTTCAAGAAGGCTAATACGGAGGGCTTTCACCACTATCTCAGAGAATAGTACGATAATTTTCTGAGAATGGACGGGGGAATGGAGGAAATTTGAAACGCTTTTAAGATCATTCTATGTAATGCATTGCAAACGTTTGTGCTGTGCCAATTCTTAAAAGTTAATATAGTAAGTTAGGCTTATTATAACAAGTATTATGATTGTTATTTTTATTGCCATGGTTATTATTAGTATTGTGATAATTATTATTGTGTTGCTTTATTAAACATATAATAATATTCAAATCGTATTGTGTTGAAGTGTGGTGACGTGTTGTGAAGTAGCGTAAGTGCAATAGAGAAGTAGAAAGAGAAGTGAAGTGCAAATGTTTTGAAGTGAAGTGAGGTGAAATGCAGTTTAATTAAAAAATCGTGTATTTAATTGTTTCAAATAATTGTGCAGGTGAGCTATAAAATATGGAGTTGATTCTATTATTGTTACTATATCTCTTATTTTTAGCATTATTATCTTAAAATAATTTAAAGTTAAATTTTATTTATATATCTGATTATAATATGCAAATTGTAGTGTTCTGCCACCAGGTTGTAGAAACCTACCTGCAGAAATAATAAATATTTATCTACATCCTCTACATCACCGGTCCACCAAAACAAGTGTCCTTTCGATATTCACGAGGTTCAGAGGATTCGAACACACAATCCTAATGTTGTCGTTCGATTGATTGATTGATTGATTGATTCATGTTTCCGGGCGCGTCAACTACTCAGGTCATTAGTCCCGTTAGTGTAGTGCATGTTTTTTCTCGGGAGATGGCGGTGATTTTCCCCCGCTGGATGGCGAGATCCGGCGCCGACCTACCGTCGGCTAGTGGGGTTTCCCCTTAACCAGGACTCTCCCACCAGCGGGGCACCGCCCCAGCCGGGACAAGCTCTAAGCTCCCGACCGGTCTCCCAGAATATGTGGTAGTGTAGTGCATGTTAGTGTAAGTGTGTGTGTGTTTAAGGGGAGAGGATAGGACAAGGAAGAGGAAGGACAGATCGCGCGCGGTCCGTGGCCCGTTTGGTAGGGTACTGCCCCGGCATTCGCCTGGTGTTGATCGGAGAAACCACGGAAAACTACCGATCAGAGCAGCCAGCCGCTAGAATTCTCCTCCAGACAGCGACTGAATTCGACCTAGCTGAAAAGCTAGTGCCGAAAATCCTGCCGCCGTCAGGACTCGAACCTAGGACCTCCCGGTCAGAGGCGCTGCAGTGACATCAGTTGATGCACTGAGCTACCGCTCCCGGTTTGTCGTTCGACCTGCCAGCCCAAATCCTCTACCAAAACAGGTGTTCCATTGTTATTGCAGTCTCCACAAGTGATCCCCGTTCCCTCCCGCACGAATCAATGACAGCGGCGGAGGGTTCGGTCACTGGAGCTGCGCGCACGGGCGGTGCGAGGGAGGGCGCGTTCAGGAAATCGGACCCCGATCCACGCCTCCGCTTCGCCCCGCACGTGGCGCGATCTACGCGGCGCGCGTATGCACATACGTAATCACACTCTGCTCCAAGGCGCCTCACTCACCACCTGCACTCGCAGATTATGGGTCCGCGCGTTTGCATTACACTTGTTTTACATGTATGGTTCGGGTCTCAGCAGAAGTGGTCTTAATACCGGACACGACTGGAATTAAATATCTTTTAATGCTTCAGGTTTGAAGCAGTCCCTGTAGGAAGGCCCGCGAATGACACCAGCCTGAATCAGTGAAAAACTACTGATTGACAGGGACTATTCACTGATTGTCTCAGATATAACCCTGCCACTGGCAATCTGTGAATTTAACTGAACAAATCAGTGAAAAACGGGTCCACTTTTTGAATCAGTGAAGCTTCACTGTTTGAATCAGTGAAATCTGTGACAACTAATTGAACCAGTGAAAGAAATAGCTGTTGCAATAAGTGAAAGTAAGGCTTCACATTTGAATCAGTGAAGTATCACATCGCTTCTCCAGTACTGTAATGCACAAACCCAAAAATCCTACTACTGAGAAATCACTGTGTAGCTTTAAACAAATGCTTCAAAAACATAAAAATTTAATAAATACAATATAAACTTACATCTGTATTTGAAGTATTTTTACCTTGATTTCTCAATAGTAGGATTTTTGGGTTTGTGCAGTATAGTACGGGGGTAGCGACAAGAAAGTCGAAGTTAATGAGGCATAAAATTTATTGAAAGATTTTATGGGAAAATGATCTACTTGAAGAGTAATTTCTAACTATTAACTACAAAACAAATACATTAGACATGTACATATTGAGTATGGCAATAGACATTGTGTCACTCAGAATATTAACTCGCAAAATAAATAAATAAATAAATAAAAATAAAAAAAATAAAAAATTGAAAATTGAGGTAATAATCGATCTGTATACTATTTCATATGAGTAATTCATATATCTGTTCTTTTATTGTCTTTAACATTATCAAATAGGAAAAAACTGTCCGATGTTATGGTTTAGTTCCTTAAGTCACATTATCCTTGGGGTAGGGAGATTTCTGTTACGTTATTTACTTACAAAAATATGGCTTTTCAATGAAAGGAATACTAGTAAAGAGGTATGTTAGAATTAAAGTAATTGTAAAAGGAGATACTGACTTTTTAAATAATATAGGTGAATACAAGTCTTTATTTAAACCCATAAAATGAAGAACCCATTGGGATATTTTTAGATCTTTCGAAAGCCTTTGACATTATTAACCATAACATCTTGCTCTCAAAATTACCTTCTTATGGAATTTGTGGTATTGCCCTAGATTGGATAACCTCGTACCTTAAAAATCGATCTCAAAGAGTAGAAATACCGTACTGGCACGAAAGGACATTATTTACTTATCCCTCTAATTCTTTGCCAATAGAATATGGGGTCCCACAGGGTTCGATCTTAGGTCCTATCCTCTTTCTGTTGTACGTAAACGATATGCCCTCATCTATTAAAAACGGAAGAACAGTTCTGTTTGCCGATGACACGAATGTTCTTTGCAAAAAAGAAACAATAAATAGTACAATTTCAGAAGTTTCAAATTGGTTTTGTAATAACAAATTAATAGTTAACAAAGGAAAAACTGTCTCAATGCAATTTTGCGTTTCAAATCGACAATCTTATGCTCCATTGAAAATGAACAATATGCAAATAGCTGATGTTAAGGAAACAAAATTTCAAGGTCTCTCAATTCAGTCAAACCTCAAATGGAATGTACATATAACAACTAAACCCTAAATTAAGCTCATTATATTACGCATTCAGAATTCTTTCCAATTCTGTCAGCCTTCATGCAGCTCGTTGCGTGTATTTTGCAAATGTACATTCCCGCCTGAGATATGGCATAATATTCTGGAGAAGCTCATCCTTTAGTTCCCAGACATTTAGATTGCAAAAGAAAATTATCCGAATAATGAAAAAATCCCATCCACGTGATCCCTGCAAGCCTCTTTTCATTGAGCTTGGAATCTTACCATTGCCTTGCCTATTTATTTATGAGTCTGAAGTATTTGTCAAAACTGACTTACTTAACGGTGGGAACCTATTTTCATGTAATACTGATATTTATAGTTACAATACTCGACGTAGAAATCATGTTAATCAAGTGTCAGTATCAACAGCTCACTACAAGAAATCCACATACAATACATGTACGCTACTTTACAATGCATTGCCAGATGAAATTAAACAATTAAAATTGGTACACAAATTTAAATTAAATGTAAAATCTTTTCTGCTGCAAAACTGTTTCTATACAAGTAGAGACTATACTGATCGCCAAAAAGAAACATAATGTTTACTTTAACAAAAACAAGATATAGTATAATGAATTAGTTTACATTTGCATTGTATAATTTTAAAAAAAGATTCAATATGCCTGTAACAAATAATGTACTTCCGGGTCAATGACCCCATCTCGATCAGGTTTTTGTCCAGTTTCCCTGATCCATTGAGCAAATGCTGAGATGGCCCATTGATTTGCTTCTGGACGTAAATGTAGCTTCACTATGCGCACGTTTTGTTGAACTTTCCTTTGCTTGAAGTGTTAGTAGAGCTTAGGGTGAGTTTTTATTTTGTTACAATACAGAAAAATCAAGTCTGTTCGTTTCTTTACCGTTAAAAATAAGTTTTCTATAATTTGGCAACGAAAATATCTAGTTTTTGAAATGTTAATATCTCGCTTTATTAAATTTGTTATTATTATTATTATTATTATTAATCTTTCAACTATTAATAATTAAATTGTTGGGAAGGGATTCTGAAACTCAAGAAAGCGTGCGCAGATGATTTTCTCCCCCATACGTCACATACAGTTTTTGACTGTTTTTGAATAAATAAATAAATAAATAAATAAATAAATAAATAAAAACCAATGAAAAACATTCAACCAAAGAAAACCGATGTTCAGAAACATTTCAAAATTCACTACGGAGAAAAATTGGCCTGCAGTTAGCACTCTATTTTATGTACATATTATTTACAATTCTGGTGACAATACAACAATATCTGAAAAGAAAGGGGGGAAGAAAGTAGGGAAAGAAAGGACTCTTATAATTTAAATGTATATGAATATATTTCAATGGATTTTATGTGAATTTTACAATACAAATGAATAAAGGACATATTAAATCTGTCAAAATTTATGAAGTAAAAATACAAATAAAAAGTTGATATATTACAAGTATTTGGCAAGTTTTATGGCAACTTAATCAACTTCCTCTGCTAATTATAATTGTCATAATTAAAATCAGCAGAATTACCAAGCTTAAAATTGGAAATGTAAACAGCACTACATGCCTTTGTTTCTATTTCGTATATAGTGTGACATAGTAATATGTGGGTCATTTTTAATAAATTTCATTTGTCGTAAATGGGTGGAAATGCTAGGGTAATTAAAGAGGAATATGGCGCCTTAGCAACGGCGCTCAAGTCATTTTCAAGATAAATAAATATTCATCTGGCATTGAAAGTGACGGCATCGCTAGTCAGATTTGAAACCGATTTGGGGATTGGTTGGAGAGAACAACGATAGTCTACTACTGCGGAAGTATGTCTGATTTTTTAGACAAAACAGCAGAGAAGGAAAGCCGAGGTCTGGAAGGCTGAGTAATAAAAAAATTCACATTCTGTCATATGTGGTGACGCTGTGCGGTTCGCTCGCGGATAGATAATTTGTGTAATTGGAACTTGTAATTTTTCATGAGATTGAGGTACGTTGGACTCCGAATAGTTTATAGTGTGTTAGAAGTATAACTTGTTATTTTCCGCGAAGGAGTTCTACTAATTATTGAACTGAGAGAATTTCGAACGTTCACGAACAATTTGGACTTCAATTATTTTTACAACACGCGGAAATTAGAACTTCTGGAATTCGCATCACCGGGGAGAAGAGAAGATGGTTCTTCGTGGCGACGTCGATCAAGAGTGCGCGAAATATAGTGCAGTATAAAGGTTCGAACAAGGTCATGAACAAAGGGCAGTCTTTCTGTTGCAATAAGCAATAAATCCTAAGTTTCTTTTTGAAAGGGAAAAAAAAAAGATTTTCATTGGCCAATTCGAGCTAATAAGTAGCTAGATAAAATATTTGTTTTCAGATTCCTCGCCACTCTGTATGGATGGCAGATCGGGTAGTCAGCTATCAATAAGTAATAGCGATTATTTCAGACGCAACCCATCGACCCAGCTAGCGGGACAATATTTATTTTTCTTTAAAGCAATAATATCTAAAAAATCTATCAAAAGTATATTTGGATGAAGAGAAAAATTTGCAATTGCACAACTACTACTGTAACCTTTCCTCAGGATTTTTTAATTAATTATTCATGGATTCGGGGCTCTTTCAATGAAGATTTTTGTAAAACAAACACAAAGTCATAGTCACAGAACATTTATAATGGGACGTTTTCTTTAACATTTACCAAAATACAGAAAAGCAATCCACAAACAATGAAAAAAGAAAAAACACAAGCATTACACAATAAAAAAACATACGTACATATCCCCAAAACAACACCAACAAGTTTCACTCAATTTTCAACAAAGCTTTGTTTGCTTCTGAAGACAATCATTTGTCCATTTGCTAGTTTCTTTATAACTACAGCAAAAACTGAACACTAGCATTAATCAGATTTCAAAAGAAACTAAAGAATGATATGATAATAAAGCAATATTCACTCAATATTATCACATTCCTAATAACTCTGATAAACTGGTGTATAAGTATAAAAACACCAACTCAATTATTATTTCTTTAAGTGCAGAATTCATTACAGGTTATCTTTCTGAAATTACTCTTAAAACACTTCCCACCTAGAAGATCTAAATGTAACAAGTAAATGTTTCTTCAGAATACTGTTCTGTTTCAATGTTAACACACAAAGAATTTTAAATCAGTAAATAAACTTCACATAGACACATGTAATACCCTCTGAAATCAACATGAACACATTCTTGACTATTCACAAGTGTTTAAATGTTAGACTGAAATACACATAGAAATGTAACCCATTATGACTCTTCTGTCACATTAAACTTTTACATAATCAGTATAACAGGATAAATGATTTAGTCTTGCATTCTTTAAGAGAATTATACAAGTAAAAAAAATTGAAGTATAAATGTGAACGTCTCATTCCATAATACAGTGAAATTTACTCAATACCTAATTTGCAAACTTAATAATCACATAGTAAATACAATAACATTCTTTAATATCCTCGTTTTGTTCAGAAGGAACTGTGGTTCGTTGCACACATTATTACAGATCACATGTTCCACGTGCCATCGCCCCAGTGGAAACAGTTTGTAAATGTTAACCTCTATTTACGAAACTTCTTGCAATCTGTCTTCTTTTAAACGAGTATATTGAATGTTTATGATACTATTTAACAGAAACTGTAATTTCTTCCACAATGCATTCTATAAACCGAAGCACTGATCACAATCTCTATTGAAGTAACAAAATGTACAGTACAAATACCTTGCAATCCGTCTTCTTCATACAACCTGTCTCTTGAACATTTATGATTCAATTTAACAGAAACTGTATTTTCTAACACAGAACATTCTAGGTATAAACTGAAGCGCTGATCACAATTTATCCGGTATTAACAAAGTGTAGTGTACAGATACCATTCTTTCTTAAGATAACCTCCTCCTACCTCGTCTCGAATCCAACAAGAACGTTTCAACCCAACCGTCCTGCCTCGTGACGTCCCCCCGGCTCGAGAAGGGAGAAGCCCCTCCCTACCTCCGATACACCCCTCCTTCATGGAATAAACAGGTGTCGTCTTAGCGGCAGCGGCGACGCCAAATTCGTTTGTTGAACATGCGAATGGTCACACTACATAGAAGAGATTACTGAGGAAACGTTGAAAACTCTACACCGAGTACCTCAGATGAAACAATTGAGAAACTGTTAAAGAATATTTTAGAAGATTAGCCACAAATATATGGAGTAAAAAATTTGAGAAAAATTGCCAATGATTTTATTACCGATAAATTTAATTGAAGAAATTCAAACGCATGCCAATGGATAAACGAATTTGAAAAATAGTGTGAATACTGTTTTGTGAAAGAGAAATTCTAAAAATTTTTCCTTGACAATGCAAGCGCAGATTGGTACTCCAGTATGATTTTGAAAAATACAGTAGAATCAGAATGGAACAATTGGAAAAAGAACGCACGCATAAAAGAAATCTGTGCTGTACTAAAACAAGAGGACAAAAATGGGAATAATAAGCCAGTGGCATATTTTTTGAAAAAATTGAGTGAAGCTCAAAAGAAGAAAAAAGCAATTGACCTTGAGTGCTTAGCAATAAAAGAGGCTATTAAATATTGGCAATATTCACTACTTGGAAAATAATTTTTGGTACACTCCAATCATAAACCTTTAAAAAATTTAAATATAAAAGCAAGGACAGATGAAGAACTGGGCGATTTGACACACTATCTGTCCCAATACAATTTTAATGTTAAGTATAATCCTGGAAAATTAAACCAAGAGGCAGAATTTTTAAGCAGGCATCCAGTTCTAGAACCTGATGAAAATCCGGATGACATATTAAAAATTGTAAACCTAGTGAATTTAGAAGACATAGAAAGGATCAAAGAAGATGCACAGAACAACAAAACAATAAGAAAACAGTAATTTTCAAAAATGTAAATTATTATAAAAATAAAAACGATGAGAAAAAATCTTATTATCAGAAGAATTTAGTAAAATATTACTAAAAATGTACACAATACTTCTGGTCACCTGGGAAGAGCACAGATGACAAATAAAATAACTTACAGCGAAAAATATAATCATAAACATAGAGAAGATTTGTGAAACTTGTGACATATGCTCAAAGAATAAATCGCGAAGAAAATCAAAATTTGGATTAATGTCACACCCAGGTCGAACAACGTACCCATTCAAGATAGTTTCTATAGATACCATCGGAGGTTACGGAGGATCCCGGTCAACAAAAAAATACCTACACCTACTGGTCGACCATTTCACAAGACATGCTTATATTTTAACATAAAAAATCAAAACGTTGATGATTTCATAAAACTAACTGAAGAGGTAACAAAAAACCATGATGTCCAGATGGTACTAACGGATTCCAATATCCAGGAATAAATTCAAAAGAATTTAAACAATTGCTAGTAAAGAAAGAAATAAAATAGATTTTTACTGAGGTAGATGCACCTTTCTCCAATGGTCTCCATGAAAGATTAAACCAGACTTTAGTAAATAAAATAAGATGTATTATGAATAAAATATGACAAAATTACATTATGACAAAAAGGTTGCATAGACAACTATTGTGAAAAAAGCTGTGGAGAAATATGAGGCAGAGCATACAGTGACAAAATTCTCACCAAAATACTTGCTAGAGGGTAAAACCATAAATATCCTACCACATGAATTAAAAATGAATGCACAGCCGAAGATTTAGAAAGAGAGGAAAATAGCACTCAAGAATAAAATAAAATCTCATAATGACAACAAAAAAAAATATTCAACCAATACAGGAGACAAATTGAATTAAAAAATGGAAATCTTGTGTACATAGAATATGAACATCGCCTGAATAGGAAGAAATTAAATGAATTAAGAATTGGGCCATACTCGATATTGGGAAAATCTCAAAGTCAACCTATGAAGTCAATACCGGACACAGAACAAAAGAATCAAATTTCTAAGATATAAGAAAACTAACTCCAATGGTGGAAGATTATGATAAGTGCACAAGCATTTGCACAAGCATTGCACAAGCATTGTTCAAGCAATTGCACAAGCATTGTTCATTTCCCAGGAGGGGGGGTTATTACAGAAACCCTACTGAGTTATTATTTCAAATTAAATATTTGAAGGATATAATTATTATATACTGCTAAAAATTAAAAAATGCAAATGATGTTGGATATGCCAAATTTGTTATAAATATTAATTTAAACAGTAAGTCTAATGCTGCTATGAGTGGAGTGAAGGAAGGGCGGGTGTTAAAACCAACCATCACTCTGAAAAAACGAATAGTTTTTCTGTCCTTTCACAGAAATTAAATATTGCTGGATATTTTTCTTGAAGGATTTTCTCCTTTCCAATTCTTTCAGAGGCAAATTAGAGCAATCCTAAAACAGAAACATAGAAAGGTCAAGAAGTTATTCGAGGTCAAAATAGTTACTTTATTTTCAGATTACAAACAAAGTCATACTAACTGGCAGAATTATTATGAGGTCTGGATTGGGAACCTCAGGAGTGGCAAATGGCTTTGATGTACCATCTCCACTCTGCCAAAGTAGCCTCGCCATGTAAATGAGTACAATATAATGTGTTAAGTGACTAAGGAAAGCAAGGAACATTGATCAAAATAAATCAGTATTGTAGCAGTTTTTGGGAAATTAAAATACCTTTAAAAAATTCACTGTGTTAGAGTCTTCAGTTAGGTCCAGCACTTTCTCTTACACTTCTTCAAAACTCCACTCCTGGACTGGTGCCATTAAACTAAATTGGAAAAACCAAAGAATGAGTTAATAGTTTTCTAGCATTTCCAGCTCTGCCATGGTGTAATCGAGAGCATTTTGGACTTTTCACAACCTTCATAAATGAAATTATACATTGCACGTCAGATATTTCACACTGTATCATCAAACAGTTACATAAAAACACTTCAGTTACTTAAGAAGTATCCAAGTTAATAACAAAATCAAACGCGTGGTATTAACCACGTGTTCATAACCTATTTCTTACTATGGCTAAATGTTCACTATAAAATAAAACGTCTCACAGACTAACGTATCAACAAGATGAGTCACAGAAAAGCGAAAACTACCAACCTAACGCAATTAAAATACAATCTTTAGACACAGGTCAGTTTTCTCGCAGGAAACCTCAATTCCTTTCGTTACGCCGTGGTCTTTGCTTTAATACACAACAGCAGCTCGTGAATGGCTGAACGATCAGTCGGTATGGTGGCGCAGCACTTTGCCTACTGACGAACAGTGAAATGCTGGCGGTCATTATGAAAAGTTTCGCATATTTACTGATTGTCAGCGAAACTACAAATTTCGACTGTAGATATCAGTGACTTATGCTCTCACTGATTAAATCAGCGACAGTTTCACTGATTTAGATTCAGAGAGTGAGTTCAGAATGTAACAAGTGACTTCCCAATATATATATATATATATATATATATATATATATATATATATATATATATATATGTATTAATGTACAGAAATCAATGGATATCATCAAAGAATCATGATTGAATACAGTACTTATAATCCAATGCAGCATATTTTAACCATCATATCCTAAAAATAACTCGTTTATCATTCATCCTGATAACTATTATCAGCAACCACGACCACCTCCACTTACGCTTGAAATTTCACTGTTGCAATAATGGTCATATGAGCTTTGAACGACACATGTGGTCTCATACGTAATCTCCCTCTGCTCCACATCACTACTCACCAACTGCGTTTTAACATTATCGACCCAAGGGCGCCTTTTCGGGTCTCATTCATCAAGTACCAGTGAACGCGCCTGGGATAAAATGTTTTCTCTGAGATTTAAATTGTTTTATTTTCTCGAAGAGCAGTAAAAACTGTGTGACGTGTGGAGAGAAGATAGTATAACGTATGAGAATTTTACGTGACGCAACGCGGGAATATCGTGAAGAGGATCCGGACGGCCCTTCACATGGATCAGGCTCACCCATCTTGTTGCGAAACACGGACGGATATCGACTCTGCCTAGCAGTCTACCGATTTTCACGGTGACTGTATCGTTTCACAGTTTACTTTGATGTAAAGGAAACGAGCTGTCTTGCGGGGCAGACTAGAAGGCTCGTTCCGTCCCCCCGATGTGTAGAAGTCGAGACGCGATAGAGTTTGATGCACGGCGGATTCGCTGTAACCATTCGCCAGGGACCGGTAGCGGTAGCTCAGTGCATCAACTGGTGTCATTGCAGCGCCTCTGACCGGGAGGTCCTCGGTTCGAGTCCTGACGGCGACAGGATTTTTGACACTAGCTTTTCAGATAGGTCGAATTCCGTCGCTGTCTGGAGGACCATTTTAGCGGCCGGCTGCTCTGATCGGTAATTTTCCGTTGTTTCTCCGATCAACACCAGGCGAATGCCCGAGCAGTACCCTACCAAACGGGCCACGGACCGCGCGCGATCTGTCCTTCCTCTTCCTTGTCCTATCCTCTCCTCTTACACACACACTTTCACTAACATGCACTACACTACCACATATTCCGGGAGACCGGTCGGGAGCTCAGAGCTTGTCCCGGCTGGGGCGGTGCCCCGCTGGTGGGAGAATCCTGGTTAGGGGGAAACCCCACTAGCCGACGGTAGGTCGGCGTCGGATCTCGCCATCCAGCGGGGGAAGATCACTACCGTCTCCCGAGAAAAAAACTTGCACTACACGAACGAGGGTAATGACCGAAGCAGTTGACGCGCCCGGAAACACGAAAAAATCAATCAATCATTCGTCAGGAAGGTCTATCTGAGTAGTGCTCTTTCGGACTCAAGGCTATTGTGGTCACATATAAGTGAGACCCTGTTCGTGAGGGTAAGAACGACACCCCGCTTCGTGGGAGGGTGGTAAGGTGAGTGGGCGATGGCGGTCGCGATTGGTGTGGGTGCGTTTGCGGTGGACAGAAGAACCTAGTGTGCCATCAGAGCGCCTAGTCACTAGGACGTCTAGAAAAGGGAGTTGGGGTTTCGTTCTGTTTCCATGGTGAATTATAGAAATTCTGATTTGGTGTTGTTGACGTTCTTATGAGAAGAAATAAAAGAGGTCATCTTCGTCAACATATTAGCTTTATTAAGATAGCCGGCTTTTGACGGCTTTGCCGTCATCGTCAGTCTGGCTGCTTTCGGCAAAAGTCGATAGACTGTGCCTGTGCCGACTGCGCAAAAGAACTATTTTCTTAAAACGGCACAGTCGACCAACTTTTGCCGAAAGCAGCGAGACTGACGATGACGGCAAAGCCGTCGAAAGCCGGCAATCTTAATAAAACTAATATGTTGACGAAGATGACCTCTTTTATTTCTTCTTCTTCCATGGTGAAGTTGATGCGCGGGTGGATGTTCTTGAGGTGCTCGAGGAAGGTTTGAAGGGAATTTGTTCCAAGGGGCTACTTCCAAGGGGTGTCATCCACGTAGCGCATCCAGAACGGCGGTTTTAATGGCGCCTGCTCTTCAAAAGCTCCCATGAACTGATTCGCGACCACAGGGAATAGCAGTGTACCTTCTGTCTGAGCGAAATGTTCTTTCCTGTATTCGGAAAACGTCGTTAGGTAGATCTCAGTTTTTTTTGCCCAATCCCTCGGAAGCAGAAGCAGTAAGAGACAATCTCGATTGCCTCACTGACCGGAATCACGGTGCCGAAATGTTTGCGACATTGGTTCTGAGGCACCCTGTGTCTGCCATCCCACGCCGCCGCGGCGCGAGATTTTGCGGCGGCGCCACGCATATTTCGTGCGTAATGTAAGCGCCGCGCACGTCGCACCGCCCACGCGATTACGGCATTTGCAAGTGCGATCCCTGCCCGCTTGGCACGCTGCTGTAGATTGCGGGACGAGCAGCTTTTAAGCGATTTCCACCGCCTGGAATGCTCAAGTAGGGTCTCTTAGTAGCAGTTTTTTATGGTTCATATCTATGCAAAGTAATTGAGCATTTTTTGGGGTTTTGGAAGAAGTGATCGTTTGTTTTGAACGTGAAGGGCTTATAACTATTTTTCTTTGTACGTCGTGTTACAATTAAATCTGTTGTTAAAAGATATATCTTACAATAAGCGCATGTACAATGTTTCAAAAATATGAGTATTTTCACGTAATTTTGAAATGTTGGCAATGATTAAAAAACTATTTTCTTAAAACGGCTCCAGTTTTTTCTTTAATTTTGCCATCGAACAAAGAGAAAGTCCTTAGGAAAATGGCTCAGGTCTGAGTTTCGGTGAATTCTCTACATTTTCAAAAATTTCGTAAGTTAGAAATGTCGCGAAGAACCGCCAGTTTTCTAAGCAAATGAAAGCCGAGTAAGGCCGTGCTAGTGGTGACGTGGCGGTGAACAACCACTTGGTGCGTTGATCCAAAGGGCCTGAGTTCGAATCTCGACGCGGAGAAAACATATTTCCTGATTGAGAACACTTTTTTAAATTCATTCTTCTTTTATTCAGATTCATTCTCCTTCAGGCCAGTGGGGTGATGCTCAAAGCGGCTTCAGCTTTCATGTTGCACCGATCTCTTTCTTGGGCGCCCCCAGACTTCTTTACCTAGAAGCTGAACATGGCAGGAAATGTTGCGGAAGTCTCGTTTGCATTCTTTGTATGAAGTCGGACTATTTTGTTCTGTATTCTTTTATCATAGAGTTAGAAAACCATATTTTCTCAATAACGGCTCAAACCTTTGTCTTAATTTTTACGTTGGCATCTTACCAAGTTCTTTGTAAGAAGAGAAAGTTATGTAGTCGTCCGTCGCAAAAGGCCATATTTTCGGCAGAAAATCTGTTATTGCTGGATTACAGTAACAAAAAAAACAATAAATTCTCTCGCTAAATTTAGAAAAAAACCCTCTAACATGTGGTGTAGCCAGAATCCAGTTTTGTTGGTTCTTGATACCAAAAGATTAATTGACAAGACGTCTGAGTGTCCGTCGGTCTGTGGGCAACGATAGCACCTTTTATTTAAAAATGATATTTCTCAATCGATCTGAATGATCTCATGGCTTTGAGAGTTTCAAACGGATAGTTTCATTTCTGAGTGTACTTTACATGAAGCCTAAAAAACCTTTTCAAACTCTTCTCAAAAACAGCACCAAATTGTTATATCAAATTTTGTCTTCGGATAGCATAATGAACGCTTAAGAGAATGGTGGTGATCTCATGTTCGTTGAAATAACAGATTTTTAGAAATTTGAAAAAGCTCAGTTTTATTTTGGCGTCTTTCTACAACTATAATATTGAAGATAGAAATTTTTCCTGAATGAAATCTGTTCCTTAAAGACATATTCAAATACGTTCATGTTCAATTTTTCGAAAATGAGTACAGTTTTCGTATAATTTTGTGCAAAATTTAAGATTTTTTCTTAAAAACTGCTCCAAATTTTTTTCTTTAAATTTTCTTCTCCTATGTAATAAGAGACTGTACAATATATATGGTGCTTACTACTCCCATTTTTGGCTATTGTTCCGTCTTTTCGAAAATGCCAAAAAATGGACATTTAAAATCTACAAAATTACAGATAGCGATTTTTCTTTAAGCAAAGGCTGTTTTTAAAAATCAGATCTTTGAAAAGGTTATGTATGATTTTTCAAAGAAACGAGCTGGGTTGGCTTAAATAGTGTCAGAAATTTATCCATTTTCTAAAAAAAATTATTTTCTCAACACCCGTACGAACTTTTTTCTTTAGTTTCTTCTCGTATGTAACGATGTATGGTAAATAAATAAACTAAACGTACTATAGAATGGAACAGACTTTCTCACACTAGTTATTTATCTAATCTCTTTAGTCGGGACTCGCCTTTTGGTCAGACCTTATTTTCTCTCCCGGTGGCTCCTTTTGTCGCCCAAATGGCATTTTTTCACATTTTCTCAATTTTTCGGCTTCCTTATGCAAAAACTGAAAAAATCTGTCTTTTAGATTGTTATGGAAGTGTAGAGTCCTTATCGGCTCAGGATGGCCGAGGTTGTAAATGGCGCGTACGGATTTAGCACTTCGGACCAAGAGGTTGCCGGTTAGACTCTCGCACAGGGATTTTAATTTTATGAATCTGTGGTCACAGAAAACTATTAAAAATTCGATAAAATTTATTGAAAATCATTTGAAGCATTTCTACTCACAAATAGAATTAATATGGATAAATTAACCGGATGTGTCTCTATGTGCTTTTCCAATTGGCAACTTTTTAACAATTTTCCTACTCTCTCTTTCTCTCTCTTCCCTCTCTCTCCCTCTCTCTCTCTTCTTCTTCTTCGATTTCTAAAACGCTTTTCCAGTCAAATCAATTGTTGTTCTGTGCATCTGTTTGAACCGATTTCAGTAAACTGATGAATCTATTGACGTGAAATTTAAATACATGATAAACTCTACCCATGAGACCAACTTCAGTTTTTCTTTCACAGTGGTATTCCAAACGGTTCCGAATATTATTACTTCTCGTTCTTATCAAGGACCTTGCCATACTGTAACCGTACCTCCTCACCTCACCGTACCGATTACAAAAGTAGATCTGTCATTTGCCTACTTCGCGACGTGTGATTACACCGTCACGCATCCCTGGGAATATCTCAATTTACGGATAAACTTCCCTATTGGTAGTGGGTTCGTCTTTGTTAAACTACTGATCAATTAACAAGCCAACACAATTTTTCAGTTTTAAATGACAAATAACATATATTCTATTGAATGAAAATCACTGTACAAATGAAATTCACAGATCCTCCCATGTTCTCATTTTTCGTAAAATCATGGTAGCTAATTCCCTACCTAAACTGCAGTTTGTCACTAAAGTAATAATAAATCAGATCCCTGTTTACAAGAAAACAAGCAATGGATACATATTTACACTTCACAAAGAATATCACACATGAGACACACAAATCATAGTACAAATATTCATCTTGTAAAAGAAAAATACATACACACAATACTCAAAATTCACTACTACCTTTTAAATCACTAATTACGTTACACTCAATTGTCACATTTGACCTTCGGCTTCTACATAGCCTTTCAACACAAAATTTTGTTTCATGACGTCTCTTAAATGATTTGAATCATTAAAATATGACTCTAAATAAATAATTCTGTACAAAACAACTTCTATCATAAACATAAAGAATTACTTTAATCTGATTCTTGTTACGACTGTCGAAAAGAAATAAAACCACTGGCTAGCAAGACCAATGTTCTAAGAAACTTGCCCGATCAACGTCTGTTTTTGAGGGAAGCTCACATTACAACGTTTTGGCTAGTATAATGATAATCCTATCTCACAAGTTTTTTCCAGACTGAAATCTAATGAGTGTTCTTTCTGTGACTCACAACCGGCGAATTCCTCAAGTTGGTCCCGCGCTGTGTAGCTGGCCCGTCGCGCGACCCTCGCGCCTCAAGGTCGTCGTTCTTCTGCAAGGTCCCTGCGTTGCCTGTCGCACCGAAACTGAAGTATTCCGAACACCGTCTCCCCACAGCGTGAAAATTCACCACAGCTTTCGCAGAGGCGATGGTCGCATCAGAATGCGAGTCCGAAACTCCAAGTTATGACTTCGTAATGGCAAAAGTCAAACTAGTTGTTGGATAATCCGTCTTTCTCATAACTCCCACAATTCCATCATAGGATTTCCAAAGTGAAATTCCCAAAAATAAGAATAAAGAATATATATAAAGTATGAAATATATGAAAAATATGAAAAATATGAAAGATATGAAAGCTGTAACAAAGAAGAAACATGTCCTATGTTACAATAGTCCTCTTTTCTAGCAACAAGAATGCAGCAACGTGGTTTTACAGATTCATTTCGATCTATTACCGCCGTCGTTCTTTCATTCATTGCATTCTTGTTTAATATTCATTTACTAATTCCATGTAATCTCACGATATTCACAGTACGTAAATCCATGAAAAGTGCTCAGTCAATTACCTTTTATTAAAGCTTTTGTGTTCCGCAATCTTCGCGTGTCCCTCGTCGACTATGTGGCGTACTCGTAGGCAACTATTCTCCTCGACGTCTCGAACCAGAAAGAGAGCGAGCTCTTTTGACGCAAGTTCACGCCACGTCCGTATTTCCACGAAAATTTCCTGATTGGCTACGGTCTGAGTGCGTTCAGAAATCCTTCTCTGACTTACGCCATCTCTTCGCCACTGTAGAAACTACGTGTAGGGCCTAATGTTGGGTATTATTGCTTCCATTATCCGTTGGTTATAAATGTGACCGGCGACAAGCGGTTACAATACGGCGCTTCTGTGGCATGGGTGATATGGGAGTAGGCAAATCAGCTCTGAGGATCTGAGTTCTGGTCTCGGACCAGAAATAAACTGTTGCTAGTTGAAAACCCTTTTACAAAGTCATGCTCGTATAATATAGCGAAGTAGTTAAAAATGATGCGAGAATGTATGTATAGCATCACTAGTTTACCTTAGGATAGTGCAAAGTTCGCATATAAAATTGTGCAGTTCCGTCGTTCTTTCATCTCTCTGAATTTTCTAAAAGTGCAAAAGAAACAATAGAGAATTAGATGTGGAACGCCAATGTTTCCTTGCACTATCCTCAAATGGACAGACAGGATTCGTCTGGAACAGCCTAATTTTATTCTCAGAAACTAAAGATCTCGAGACAATGAAGTTAGTCTTGGAATAACATATCCTTCTAATACAGGAATATATTTTCTAGGTTCGATATGTGAGGTAGGTAATACCTTTTTTCTGAAGTGAGAGAAATCATAAATATGAAGCAGTTTTGGACACGATCATAAAAGCTAATAGAGGGTTAGTAAATGTCACCTCTCATGTATTTATTTACACGTATTCTCTAATGATGTAAATTATTAAGGTCTGAAAACCGTTTCAATGGCTTGAATGAAGCTATATTAGAATTTACTAAGCACTTGCTAAATATAAATATTCAATGCAATGACTTCAAGTGAGACATGTGTGAATATGAATAATACTCTCTCTGAGATTCATAATAAAAATGAATTGCAGAGGTAATGATAGAACATACTTATACGATGTTATTACCTTTCATTAGTGACATACACTAATTTATAATGACTCGCCGTAGTAGTAAAAGGGGTGTTGGTTTTGAGGATGGGAATATGGCACACATAACTTCCAATCTACTGCAACTTATTTTGGTATTGTGCTACATTACTGTGTGAAACACGTCTTTCAAATTTGAGACTGTTGACATAAACATATGGCATGTGTCTAGAATACACCAAAACTTTTTTTAATTTTAGATTTTTAAATATATGTTAATTAGCTATTTTTTAGATGCACCGGTATATAAAATAGCGGTTAGTCGGTTTGAGTGTACTTGGCTCACATATTTATTTGTTTTTTAGAACATTATATGGATGCATTGGACGGAAAGTGGTAAAAAACGCCAACTTCAGGTTAATTAATTTCTTAACTTGTAAGTCTCTAACGAAAGGTATATGAACCTGTGTTCATACTGAAATAAACCCATCCATATACCCGTCTTGCTGCCCTCAAATTCCTATAACCTGTTTCCGAATTTCTAATAAGCATACGGGCGCCAAGAAATGGTTACGACAATGAACTCCGAAATTATATTTAATTATAACCCTGTTGCTGACTCAGTCGGCGGGTTCTTTATCGAAATAATCGTGAATACTTACGATTATGAATTGGCCCCCCATACGAAGAAGCGTGGAATCTGAAATGCAAAACTTAAATATCCTACTGGATTACACGTGACGGCAAATGATAATAAGCTTTCATCAATAGAAAATAACAAAATTATTTATAAATTTTAGTAACTTCTTTTAAAAGAAATAAAATATAACATTCTTTTTGGTCATTACCTTCACTATAGCGCTATAGAACCTCTTATACATGAGAATCTTGGGCGCTGTCCTGGTAAAGGATGTCTCCCCGTAGACTTCAGCAATGGGCCTCGTCCAATCTTCTTTCTTGCTACCGACCAAATCCGTATCTTGTCGTTTCTTCTCATAAACCACTATGTACCCAAATAGTGTACATAGTCCATTGGCTTTCCATCCCCATTCCCCTGCTTGAATTGCTACAAGTTCTAATACTCCTTATTGTTCATTCCCTAAGCAAAATTTTAAGTGCTGTTAAAATATGAGCATATAAGTTCACCAAGTTAAAAAAAATTACGTCCATAAAAATTATATAAGCCTCGGACCCGCGTTCCTAACGTCGGAGACTAAGTTTGATTATCATTGTCCGCTTAATACAATTTATAAGTCCCTCTTTTGGCATTCACTATTCACTTCGTATAAAAACATTTGTGAGTTATATCTTTTAAATACTAACAACGACAAATCACTACGTCCGAACTCACGTAAATTTTCTATGTTCAAATAAACTGCTATGTATCCGATCGTTATCGTGTTGAAAGCTTGAATGAATATTTTTGTATCCTTCTTCAAAATGTCAACTTTTATCATCTTTTACTCTCTTGTTTCAAACAAAATTATGCGATCTACCCCGCGGAGTCATCTACGTAATTATTTTTGACCAATAACTCACTCTTTCACATTACCATGACACTTCCGGTATGTTATAATGGAATTTTCTCATTCGTGTAACTAAGCATCTCTTAAGTTTATCTTTCTTCGGAGGCGAAACCACGGATGCTACTTATCGTCCGCTTTTGAACTAATGGGCATTGTTTATATGTTGCACTGCGGTACCATGGCAACCAGCGTCTTTTTGCCAATAAAGTGTTATTTTTAATGAAATTCGCTGAATTTCATATTGGTGACAATCTGGTATGTCACAATATATTTTACACAAAATATATCTTCGTTATTCTTTGGGTCCTCGCGCTCCAATTCACTAAAAAATGAGGCACACCTGTTAATGTAAACGCCACAATGCGGAAACCGTACTGGAGATGCATACTACAGAATGGGATTTAAAGTGTTACTCAGCAAAGCAAACGTTGACAATATGAACAATCAGTTCCATTGAAAAATCAGCATCTTTGTTTCATACACAAGAAGCCAAAGGTTTTCTATGTTCATACGTGCGACATAGCCATTATAGAGAAAGTATTGAAATGCTGCGAGGAAAATTGATTTTTCGACCAAAAATCCCTTATTGACGGGCACCGGTTGCGAAAAGGAAGATAAATCTTGTCTCTATATGAAGTAATGAGTAAGACTTCCTCTAAACTGGGAAGGGGTACACGTGGTGACTGTCTGCAACGAGGATGGCAGGATAGCCTTCCGAAAAAAGGGGAGGAATAGATGAGAAAATACCAATCCGTCATTTCTCTTGGCAGCCCAACATTATGGAGCGCCCAGCGCCATAACCTTGCCAGTGGTGGTTGAAACATCTAGGACTATGCCAAAATTCGTAGTCAGTCCCCTCAAGACATTGGGGATCTCGTCTCGGGGCGATGTACTGCCTATCTCGTTAATCGATCTCAGAAGCTCTATTAAGCTCTGCACCTAATTTGTAAATTACGACAGAACAATGCTTTTTTGGGTCCTTGATACCGAAAAATTGATTGAAGGCAAAACGTATGTCCATCCGTCGGTCCTTCCATTCACCGTCCATCAACAATTTCGTATGTTTATAGTCAACATTTGGGCCTAAGTTGTTGAAACGATTTCTCCAAAATTGATGTTCCCCAATTAATTTAATGGAACACAAATATTGGAAGTCTTTCAATATTGAAACAGATATTTTGATTTTTGGGGTACTTTACAAAAAGCCTCTAATGTATTTTCAAAAATATCTAAAAAATGACTCCAATTTACTTCTTAAAATGTTCTTCGGATAGCGAAAAGAATGCTTAAAACATGGCGCAAATATCACTTTCGTTGAAATCATCGATTTTTACTTTCTTCTATTCATACGTCCATACGGTGTAAAATACGTAGTATACAAAAAGTTATGTAAATAGATTTCAAGATTTCAATGGAAATACACGTTTTGGGGTCCCCTGATACCAAACATGTGTTTTTTTCAAACGTCCGTCTGTCCATCTGTCCGTCCGTCTGTCTATCCACCTGTGGGGCCGCCTGTCTATTCGCCTGTATGTCCGTTTGTCTGTCCGTCTGTCCGTCTGTCCATCTGTCTGCCCGTCTGTCCGTCTGCCAGTCTGTCTGTCCGTCTGTCTGCCTGTCCATCCTTCTGCTGTCTGGCGGAGAATTATAGCGGCCGGCTCCTCTGATCGGTAGTTTTCCGTGGTTTCTCCGATTAACACCAGGCGAATGCCGGAGCAGTACCCTACAGACGGGCCTCGGACCGCGCGCGATCTTTCCTTCCTCTTCCTTGTCCTATCCTCTCTCTTTACACGCACACTAACATACACTACACCACCACATATTCCGGGACGAGGTTTTACTGTTCGTTAATATTCTTAAAGTTATATTCCGGTTATGTTATTTAAAACCGAAAAGTTGAGAAAAGTAAAAAAATTGGGTGACGATAGATGGCATCTTTCCAGAGAATGGAGGAAGACCTTAGAGCCAGTCCTCACTAAGGAAATTAGAAAAATTTGCTTCGAGAAAGTCTGTGCCATTGTGTAACGCTTCTAATTTTGAATTGGAAACGTTCAAACTTTTTAGGTGCCGTCTTAGAGGTCGAATAATAAAGTAGGAAATATTTTTTTCTTATTGAAAACCTTTTTATTAAAAATTAGATCTAAAAATAATATAATGTGCAATTTTTCGAAAAATATTGGGACGTTTTTGCGTAAATTTGCATGTAACATGAGCATTTTTGGAAACATTTTAAACAATTATTATGAAACCATATTTAAGGATTTAATTTTGTAGAACACAGTTTATAAACAGTAAATTCTCATATTCATTATTATAATTGTAGGAATGTGCCGAAAGCTGTTTAGAATATTTTAAATTTCACAGTCGAAAAAGGACGTGCCTTATTTTATAAGCGTAATTCACAGCATTAAAGAAAATCTATAAATGAAAACTTGGGTGCAATTGTTTTAGGGAATCTGAAAATTTCTTATTCTGTAGGGGAATCTCTCCCTAACAAAATCAAATTATTCGTTTCTATTTCAAGGGGCCGCGACGTCATTCAGATGCATTAGGAAATATTTATTTTGATGAAGATGCTCCTTATTTTAGCTGCTAGCGTTGTTCACAAACAGAGAGGAGAACGGACGGAGGGACGTTTTGTAAACATTTTGTAAACGACGGACAGAGGTTTTCGCGTAAAGAGATATTTCGGTATCAAGAACCCAAAACGTGGCTTCTGACTACTCAACATACGTAGAAGTTACTATGTACTGTATTATGAATTAGAAGAAGTTACTGGTACTGTGTACTATGTAGAGGAATAAAATATCTTTTTTGATGGGAGGGTGAGACTTTCGGTAAAAAAAAATATCACACTTTTCTGCTGCAGCATTTCAATACTTCCTCGTCATTATGTAAGTAGTACGCGAGTAAACGCTAATAATCTGTGGTGCTACACAGTGACAGATTTTTCGCACTACTTACTTATCTTTGATGCCTGAAAGACTACCAGCTTGTCGGAGAAGTCAATACGAGAACCTACCAAAGGTGTCTGAAGAAATTAAGTAGACGAATAAACCTTTTATCAGTCAACATACTTTGTGGAGAAGACACTTTCTGTCTGAACCGTTAACATACTTTGGAACTACCAAACCATTTTTGTAATTGCTACATAAACTAAAATATTGGCTTTCTTTGACGACCTAGCGAGTTGCAAAACGTTGCAACTCCGTTCTGCGCATCTTACCCGTTGTCAAAGATATAACACTTCTCCTCCACCATCTATGCCTCTCCCATTTCCTTCCTCCTCACTTACCCCCGCTTGTGACGTCCTATCGTAAATCTTGCCTTATCTTACTCATTTCGCTTGTCTCTTCGATTTAACACAAACCCTCCCCAACCCTCCCCTTTTTCCTTTCCACAAGCCCCTCCTCTCTTTAACACTCCTCTCAGTTCTCATGACTTTGCCACATCCGCTTAGATCCACCCCAACCCCTAAAAGTCTCCGGAAAAGCACTTCTATCCCTTCTGAGAAAATGACGGCTAAGAAAAAGAAAGAAAGGAAAAAAAAGGACGACGAATGAAAAAAAAGAACGTTACTAAAAGAGTGAGACGGGAAGTAATAGATGGTAAGGGAACGAAAGTTTCTTTTCTGATGCAACAGATATCCGTCGCCCCACCGTTCTTTTTCCACGTATCTTTGACGGTGTTTTAGCCTTTGGTGCTTCTTCATATATCTCGGTGAGAAGTTGGATCCACTTCTTCGGGCTGTTCAAGCGAGTCATATGCTTCGTGGGGTGGCTTTTATCTGTAACGCGCCCCCTGCTCTCCCTCTCTCTCTCTCTCCCTCTCCCCCTCTCTCCCCCTCTCCCTCTCTCTGTTACACACACACACGTAAACGCGCGTCCCTTGCTCACTACGCCACCCAAGTTGTGAGATGTGAGGTCGCTACTTTTGTTGACTTGGTAGCATCTTCTGAGTTTAGTTCGTAGAAGTTTTAATGGCAGAGGTCAGGATATTAATTCTGCGTGTTGCTGCTTCTTTTTGGAGTCGGGAAATATATCAAGGAGTTTCTTTGAAAATATGGATTGAAACGGAGATACAAGAAGTATTGCATTGCCAAGGGTAGTAAGAAACTTAAAAAAAACAATAAGGAGATAACAATTTAGGTCATAAATTTTGTAATTAAAGTAAATATTGATTATTTTACTTTAAACGCAAATATACTTTAATTGATTGACTCATTATTACTATATCAGATTTAAAATAAATATGTCAATTCCTGAATAATCAATTAAAACATGTATACGCTAAGAAAAAGTGAGAGGAAGCTTGTTGCAACGATTAACGAAATCATTGGATGTCAGCGGCTAGGTGTTTTGGGCCAGGCCTTCTTTTTCTCTACTTACGTATGAAGGTGAGGAGCGCCCAATACACGTGATTCTGAAAAGTATTTTTCATTAAATATTAGACTAATGATATTTTAGATAATTCAATGAAGAAGATCGCGCGTTTTACCTACAAAATTCGAGCGATGTGGGGTCACGTTTTGCTTTGATGATAACGGGGTACTGGTGTCGTGTCTACAATACAAAACGTTATATTTGTATAAAGAACGTACGCATCAACACAATTATTTATTCCTCAAATATTTAAAAGGCATATTTTCACATTTTATGATCTCATAACAGGGGCAAGGAAATAAGGACAAAGGAAACACGATGGATAATTTGACAAACACGTGTTCAATTTCACTCAAATCTCACCAATTCCTCTTCTTATAATCCGTTGACTGAATATCAGTGGCGTTAAGAATGAATTTAAAATACAGAAAATAGATAGTAGATGCAGTTTTCTTAAAGTACTTCGCTCAACTACACGATCGGATAAGGAACAACTGTTCACGCAAGCAAATAACATATTCTACTGTTCCAAACAATGTTCTCTTGAAGTTAAATTATTTCTGAGATTTTTAAGCATCAATTTTACGATATTAAAAAATTATAAAACGGGAAATATGTATTTCCGGACCAGCGCTTGTAAAACTCTTTCTCTTTATGCATCAGTTTATAGGTGTTGTGTCACAACCGCTCTCTGACTGCAGTATCAGTCACCGTAATGTCTCCCATCGCTTTCTTTCGTAGCCGTAAAGTGCGTATTAACCCGGAAGAGATGCGTGGGACATGATCCTGAACGCAAGCAAATCTCAAAGACAACATTTGTGAGTTATTGAAACGTTAACTTCTTTCTGGTATTCAATTTTTTTATATATATTTGTGTATATGGAGACAAGCACATTTAAAAGTTTTAATTTCTTATAATTTTTATTTTATGCTGGGTAAAGCTGCGTTATTTCATCACATTATTGTGTCTGGCAACATTAATTCTAATCTTAGTGTTATTTACCATCTTTCCTCACACGTATTTTTTATTTTAACTCAGTAGTGTTACATGGTAAACATTATCTACAGTTGTGCACATCGATTCCTCTCTATAACTGACGACTTTAAAAGCAAAAATATATATACCTTTGTAGTCACCCTTTCCCTAAAGTAACTACGTACCTTCTGTGAGATGCCGATTTCATTTCGACGCGCTACACCTGTGTCCATTATACCAGTACGTCATCGCGTCTCTCATCGAATTCTTTCGTCACCCGTCAAATACATATTAACGCCGCCGTAGAGTTGCACGGCGGCATGATCCAGAGATATGCACATCACGAACCGGACTCAACGCCATTGGTCGACGGAGGGAAGGGGGGAGGGATCCGCACGCGGCGCAGCGCGCGCGTCGACTGTCAATAATTGAACAGCGCGCTTAGTTCCCGCGCCCGCCGACAGACCGCGGCGTAATCGGACACGGCTCCCGGGACTTCCCCGCCTACCAAGGCCGCCTATATAACATTTCCCGTGAGAACTGGGCGCGCATGCGTATGGGGTGGTTCCGGTAGATCCAGCTGAAGGGGAGGGGAGGGGAGGGGAGGGAGGGGAGGGGAGTGCGATGGATGCGATATTGCAGCCTTGGGTCACACGGTACGACAGGTCTCCGTCACATAGCGGACCACCAATGCTACCTGACACCCAGCCTACCCATGCTATTATGGAACGCTGAGGTGTCTCAGGGCATCAAACGATGTTACTGCAATGGCTCTGAGTGGGAGGTCCTTACTTGGATTTTGGTTTTTACACCTCCCGCCTTATAAAATGAATCATTTTAATTAATTTGCGAACGACCTTCTCAACGGGGCTCATGGCCTCAAACATGTGTTTATCACTGTTATAAATATTCATTTTTTTACGAAAACTCAAGTATACGGTTCGAGTCCCGACAGAGGCAGAATTTTCGACACAGCTAGATAGCGTGGTCTCTCAGATCAACACCAGGCGAGTGCCGGAAGAGTACTCTAACAAACGGACCACGAACCGTGCGTGATCTTCTCTTCCTCTTCTTTGTCCTATCCTCACCAATTACATACACACACACTTACAAACACAACACTACCATACATGTTGGGAGACCAGTCAAAAGCGTAGTTTGTCACGTCATGCCTCACTGGTGGCTTATATGCGGATCGGGAAAATTTCGCTGGCCGAATTGTAAGACGGCGCAGCAACTCACTATCTAGTGAGAGAAGAACCTCACCACTTTCTTGTGATAAACAATATGCACTACAGTTACGAGACTAATGATCATTATGTTTTCGCGCCCAGAAAAAACGATGTAATCAATTAATCAAACGACCATTGAGGGGAGTCGAATGGTGAACACTTGCATAAAATAATAAGCTACTAGCGAAAACGAGCAAAGTAATTGAAAGAAAAAAATTATCAAGTTTAGAACTAATGCTCGTTGAATTTAGTAATAATTAATTATTATTAATTTATTATTAACTTATTGTTAGTTTTTGGTGTGTGACAAAGACATATTGTAACATTTTGAACATTTTCTGTACTTGCGGTCCTTTCTGCGAGACACAGATGGCAACGCTCTTTCTTTGAAAAACATTGACTTTCAACATCATTGATGACTTTGGTCCGAATGCTCAATGCACAGATATTAAAGTAAGGTTTTAACCTATTTATGAGCTCTCCTGTCTGTATGAGAATGCCGGAGATTCCACAAAGACATTAGTCATTTCGAAGTTTTTTGTGATTAGCTTCGGAAGACAAAACTATCACTTAAGAAAGTTTCTATGAATAAATTTAAACAATGGAAAGTTACTTTTTACCAAAACAAGATAAGGCAAGAAAACAAGATGGGTATCGCCACTGATTTCTCTCATGGGAAAGCGAAGATAACATAAGATTTTTCTTGCTTTTAAAATTAAACTATTTCAGGTACGTAAGAGATAGCAACAAAATAATATCGTTTGATTTAGTAAAAGAATTTGGCATGACGTGCTTGTTCAAAGATTAAGATAAATGGCAGTTGTTACTATGACGACCCATCAAAAGGTATTTTCAGTGTCAACAGCACATTTTTCCCATACAACTTAAAAGTTATCAACTCAACTCGAAAACAATTTTTGTTGAACATGTTTCAATTGAATATTAGATTATGGAGACCCATCATCATGTAGAGAAATTACTTAAGATAATGTCATACCTTCAAATTTCAGTTACCAGTGTCAAAACATTTCCATAGCAGGCAGTATTGACCATTGATCCCATATGTAAACAGATGTCTGTCTGACTGTTTGTGTAGCCAGCAGCTCTCTGGGATAGTTGAACCCTCAATGTGTCACCACAGTTATCCAATAAGGCGTACTAAACAATTCGAAGGAAGCAATAGTTTGCCATTGGCATTCAATCAACTCTGTAATCAATTATAACTTTTGTGTTATAAGGCAGTTAACACAAAATGCCCTGATTGATTGATGTTTTCGTGTTTCCTAACCAGGACTCTCCCACCAGCGGGGCACCGTCCCAGCCGGGACAAGCTCTAAGCTCCCGACCGGTCTCCCGGAATATGTGGTAGTGTGGTGCTTGTTAGTGTAAGTGTGTGTGTAAGAAGAGAGGATAGGACAAGGAAGAGGAAGGACAGATCGCGCGCGGTCCGTAGCCCGTTTGTTAGGGCACTACTCCGGCATTCGCCTGGTGTTGATCGGAGAAACCACGGAAAACTACCGATTAGAGCAGCCGGCCGCGAGAATTCTTCTCCAGACAGCGACTGAATTCGACCTAGCTGAAAAGCTAGTGTCGAAAATCTAGCCGCCATTAGGACTCGAACCTAGCACCTCCCGGGCAGAAGCGCTGCAGTGACATCAGTTTATGCACTGAGCTACCGCTACCGGTACAAAATGCCCTGAATTTCTCTATATTCAACTTATTATATTACAACAATTCACCTCATTCATGTAATTGATCATTCATTCACACATAAACATATTCACCCGTACGATCTCTAAAGGTATATGTATGTTCATGACTACCTGCTGATTCTCTCTTTTACTTCAAATGTTTATTGAAAATTAATTGGCACATGCCTTTGTCTTCCTACATCTCATGCAATTATTGTATACTCACTTCTATTTCGAGGATCATGGCAAAGCTTGACCGTTGGCACAGCTGTTGGCATTCCATTCCATCTTCAGAACATCTTCGACGGTTTGCACAGCTTTCGCCTCAGTTCTAATTCAAAAATGTAGGGTGAGATTCCCCCTCATATTTCACCCAGGTTAAATTTTTAATATTAATAAACCATTATCTCAAAAAGTATTGGAGATATTGATTTGAAGTTTTTTTCTGTAGTACATTTTCTATACTATTTTTGTTGTACTGATCTGCACTGAAAAGAATTTTTGGCAAAAAAATATTTTTTTTCGAACCTCCACCTTTTCCAAGAATTTAATGACTTAATATATAAAATTGAAACAAGTAATGTTAACTTCACAAATGTAGATCCGCAACTTGACGTATAATTGCGTAATCTGTAAAGTAATCCATAAAATGAATTACCCAGCCAATTGAGAAGTATTATTTTACGTAAAAACAACCCGCTTCATATCGTGAATTATGCTCTTTGTTGATGATATCTAAAAACTGTTTTCTTTCCTTTTTTCTGGCTTTTTTGCCATTACCTCAGCTGAGATCACTGGGGGATGGGGGGATTGACTGGATTATTTTCATAGTTAAGATTTTCATTCCTAAACGTATTTTCTCCATAACATGCCTTTTTTGTTATTTAAGGGCGCATCAACATCTAGGTCAACTGTGAAGTTGAAACGATATGGTGATAATGGGTGAAAGGATGAACACAAATACAATCATGCCCGAGGCGGGACTCGAACTCGCGATCTTTCGGGCCGAGATCGGTACCACACTACTGCCTTACCGATCTCGGCCACCGTATCGGCATTATATACTGTACATTGAGGTCAACTGTCTTTCCTATTTAATTTATATCCCTTGTTCTCAAGCTATTTAAAAATACCTTTCGGTTTTGTTATTTGAATCGAACAATCTTACATATCTTTTACAAATCAGGCTATGCAACCACTTACCATAAGAGAGAAAATATAACACTGAATATTAAAAACATAAAACACCCTGTCTAATTGCACAGATAAACAAGATAATATGAAACTGAAAACCACAGCCATCGGGAGTCAATAGTTTCAGAATTATGTTTGTTAGAAACCATGCATCCTTAGAAACGTCACACCTTCTTTCACACCTGTTCGAAATTTATTATTTAATGTTATTAAAATAAACCTTCAAAATATAAACCAATAATTATCACGATTCCACCATTTATTTAAACTGACCTTTCATCGAATTATTTTTGATTAGGCACCGATGAAAATTGTTCGAGCTAAGGCTGTGTTATGGCACTATCAAAATGTTTCTCTAAAATTTCTCGCATGGCATGTAGCATCTAGCCTGGCTTCTAAATCAGCCAATATCTAGGGTGGCTTCTAAATCAGCCAATGTCTAGTCCGCCTTCTAAATCAGCCAATGTCCAGCCTGGCTTCTAAATCAGCCAATGTATAGCCTGGCTTCTAAATCAGCCAATGTCCAGCCTGGCTTCTAAATCAGCCAATGTATAGCCTGGCTTCTAAATCAGTCAATGCCTAGCCTGGTCTCTAAATCAGCCAATGTCTAGCCTTGCTTCTAAATCAGCCAATGTCTAGCCAGGCTTCTAAATCAGCCAATGTATAACCTGGCTTCTAAATCAGCCAATGTATAGCCTGGCTTCTAAATCAGCCAATGTCTAGCCTGGCTTCTAAACCAAAGTGTCCGTGTCGTAGTCACGAAGTTTGTGTCGTGTCCGGTGCTGTGCAGAACGAGCCAAAATCGGCGCGCCGCATGTCCTTATACCACGTGGCAACTGAAAGGAGAGATGGGGGAGGCCGTGGAGACGGGGAGGGGTCTGTGGCGCATTAGAAGGCGTTGGAGGTAGAAGGTGTCGCTGTGACGTGGGTGGCAGAGACAGCGACGCTGGTAGGGGTGGCAGAGAAGGTGAAGATAGTCGAAGTGGTTGGCCGGGAGCGGTAGCTCAGTGCATTAAATGATGTCACTGCAGCGCCTCTGACCGGGAGGTCCTAGGTTTGAGTCCTGACGGCGGAAGGATTTTCGACACTAGCTCTTCAGTAGGTAGAATTCAGTCGCTGTCTGGAGGAGAATTGTAGCGGCCGGCTGCTTTGATCGGTAGTTTTCCGTGGTTTCTCCGATCAACACCAGGCAAATGCCGGAGCAGTACCCTAACAAACGGGCCACGGACCGCGCGCGATCTGTCCTTCCTATTCCTTGTCCTATCATCACCTTACAGACACACTTAAACTAACATGCACTACGTCACCACATATACCGGGAGACCGGTCGGGAGCTTAGAGCTTGTCCCGGCTGGGGTGGTGCCCCGCTGGTGGGAGAGTCCTGGTTAGGGGAAACCCCACTAGCCGACGGTGGGTCGGCGCCAGATATCGCCATCCAGTAGGGGAAGATCACCGCCATATCCCGAGAAAAAACATGCACTTCACTAACCAATGGGACCAATGACCAAAGAACTTGACGCGCCCGGAAACCCGAAAAAATCAATCAACCAATCGAAGTGGTTGAGTAGGACAGGTCGTAGGGGGCGGGGGAGACGATGGGTTTTGATAGCTTAAGTTATTTCGAGCGCGTTAACAGTCAAAGTCATTATTCCATATGAGCGGTTCATTTTTCTCTCGGGGGAGGTGGCTTGCCCCTCTGGATGACGAGATCCGGGGTCGACCTACGCCGCCTTGCAGAGATTTTCTCCAACCTGCGGAGCACTGCCACAGCCAGAAAAGCTCTAAGCACACGCCACGTGTAGTAGTGTAGTGTATGTGAGTGCAAATGGATGGAAGTTAGGTGAAAGATCGGACAATGGAAAGGCAGAAATGTTCGCTTGCGATCCGTGGCCCCTTTGTTAGGGTAGTGCTCCGGCATTACACTTATATTGGTCGGAAAATACACGGAAAACTAGCGGTTGTAGCAGTTGCCGTATAGAGTTGTTCTCTAAACTTGGGATGAATTCAATCCCCGTATGTAGCTATTATCGATGATCCTGCCACCGTTAGAACACGAGCACTAGACCCTGTCGGTCAGAGGCACTGTAGTGTCACCAGTTCAGCTATGTCTGTAAAGCCTAAACGCATGTGCGGTGGAAGTAGCCAAGAAGAAAGGGGTTCTGTTCGCGGGGGCGTAGAGGATAACACGAGGGCTAGGCGGTGCGGGCAAAGTGTTTGGCAGGCAGGTACAGAGGAGGCAGCTGAAACGGGCCGGCTGAGTGTTGAGAAATGGTGATGGTGCTGATGGTAGCGGTGGGGACGGATGATGCAGGGGGCGGAGCATTACAGGCGTAGGTGGGGAAAGAGAGTGATAGCGAGCCTAGTCGTGTTGAGAGTCAGTAGAGACAATTGAAACCAAGTGTCGATAACAAAACATTGATATTTATAAACATCAACATTCAAAAACATCGATGTACAAAGTAAAAACATCGAAATTAATAGCCAAAAACCATCGATGGGATTAATCATCGTTAGTTTTGAAACTGGTTTAGTAACCTGAACCTATTAAATTCGCACGAAAAAATATAATTTGAGAGGGGCCCACATTACTGTTACAAAAAATATTTATGTGAAAATAAAGTGAAAAGCGTCTATCGATGAGCGAAATTCAAGGACAGACCAAGAAATAGTAGAGCGTTGAAGTCATCTCGGCTCTATTTCATTAAGATAATCGAATCATTGACTTTTGGATCAACAACATAAATCATCAAACACGTTGATAATTAGTTAATTTTTAAGATTTTTAACTTTTGCAAAATAATAAATATGCAACATTTTTAATTCACAAAGCATACCGTTCAAAACGTTAAGAATCAGGCACCGTGGATCGCTGTGAAAAAAAATCTTCTTAAAAATACCAGTTTTTAAAACATGTATATAATCATAAGGACAACAATTGATGCAAAAGAAATATGGATGTCTCGAAAACGACCACATGGAACGGCGGCAACAAGGGTCGTGGGCGTGGTTAGAGCGTTTGCTCTCCCAGCGGGGAGAGCAGCGCATGCAGTGGGCGTGTGGGGTGTATGGGAGGCTGCCGGGAAGTGCGAGGAGGGAGGCAGCAATCGGCGTGGCGCGAGGGCAGCCGGGACCCGTGGGGGGTGAGGGCTGAGTGTGGCGTGTGTGGGAGGCAGCCACGAAGTGCGAGTGGGGGAGGCGGCGATCGGCGCGGCGCAAGGGCAGCCGGGACATGTGGGGGGTGTGGGCTTAGTGTGGCGTGTGTGGGAGGCTGCCGGGAAGTGCGAGTGGGGGAGGCAGCAATCGGCGCGGCGCGAGGGCAGCCGGGACCCGTGGGGGGGGGGGCTGAGTGTGGCGTGTGTGGGAGGTCGCTGGGAAGTGTGAGAGGGGGAGGCAGCAATCGGCGAGGCGCGAGGGCAGCCGGGACCCGTGGGGGGTGAGGGCTGAGTGTGGCGTGTGTGGGAGGTCGCCGCGATGTGCGAGTGGGGGAGGCGGTGATCGACGCGGCGAGAGGGCAGCCGGGACCCGTGGGGGTGAGGGCTGAGGGTGGCGTGTGTGGGAGGCTGCCGGGAAGTGCGAGTGGGGGAGGCAGCAAGCGGCGCGGCGCGAGGGCAGCCGGGACCCGTGGGGGGTGAGGGCTGAGTGTGGCGTGTGTGGGAGGTCGCCGCGATGTGCGAGTGGGGGAGGCGGTGATCGACGCGGCGAGAGGGCAGCCGGGACCCGTGGGGGTGAGGGCTGAGGGTGGCGTGTGTGGGAGGCTGCCGGGAAGTGCGAGTGGGGGAGGCAGCAAGCGGCGCGGCGCGAGGGCAGCCGGGACCCGTGGGGGGTGAGGGCTGAGTGTGGCGTGTGTGGGAGGTCGCCGCGATGTGCGAGTGGGGGAGGCGGTGATCGACGCGGCGAGAGGGCAGCCGGGACCCGTGGGGGTGAGGGCTGAGGGTGGCGTGTGTGGGAGGCTGCCGGGAAGTGCGAGTGGGGGAGGCAGCAAGCGGCGCGGCGCGAGGGCAGCCGGGACCCGTGGGGGGTGAGGGCTGAGTGTGGCGTGTGTGGGAGGTCGCCGCGATGTGCGAGTGGGGGAGGCGGTGATCGACGCGGCGAGAGGGCAGCCGGGACCCGTGGGGGTGAGGGCTGAGGGTGGCGTGTGTGGGAGGCTGCCGGGAAGTGCGAGTGGGGGAGGCAGCAAGCGGCGCGGCGCGAGGGCAGCCGGGACCCGTGGGGGGTGGGGGCTGAGTGTGGCGTGTGTGGGAGGTCGCTGGGAAGTGTGAGAGGGGAGGCAGCAATCGGCGAGGCGCGAGGGCAGCCGGGACCCGTGGGGGGTGAGGGCTGAGTGTGGCGTGTGTGGGAGGTCGCCGCGATGTGCGAGTGGGGGAGGCGGTGATCGACGCGGCGAGAGGGCAGCCGGGACCCGTGGGGGTGAGGGCTGAGGGTGGCGTGTGTGGGAGGCTGCCGGGAAGTGCGAGTGGGGGAGGCAGCAAGCGGCGCGGCGCGAGGGCAGCCGGGACCCGTGGGGGTTGAGGGCTGAGTGTGGCGTGTGTGGGAGGTCGCTGGGAAGTGTGAGAGGGGAGGCAGCAATCGGCGGGGCGCGAGGGATGCCGCGACCCGTGGGGGGTGAGGGCTGAGTGTGGCGTGTGTGGGAGGCCGCCGCGAAGTGCGACTGGGGAGGCAGCATTCGACGCGGCGCGAGGGCAGCCGGGAGCCGTGGGGGGGAGATGAGGGCGATGGGGGGGGGGGGCAGGCTGTGGGTAGACTTGACGGAGTGGACGGGCAGTGCGGCGGAGGGTTCGGCGAAGGCAGCGATGAGAGGGGCGGTGTAAGAAACAGGAAACAGGCGGGGACAGGAAGTGGAGGGGAGTGAGGAGCAGTGGAGATTGCCAGAGGACTGCGGCAGGGGTGGATACTGACAGCGACGGTGGATGCCGCGGTTATGGGGCGGCAGCGGGTTTGGCGGGGATGGAAGGGTTGAGGGTATGACAGGGTGGCGGGGCCGCTGGCTGCAGCGGGGGCGGTGGTGATTGGAACGTCAGAGGCGTTGGCGGGGACGATGGAGTTGTGGGTGTGAGTGGGAGGCGGGGACGGAAGATGTGGCGGGTGCAGAGACAATGGGAGGGGAGATAGGTTGGCGGAGGTGGAGTCGGGCTGGTGGATGTGACGGGGAGGAAGTGGTGGGGTGATTGGAGGGGACGAGGTAAGCGGGGACGGAGGGGTGGTGGATGTGATGGGGAGGTGCCGGCGGTTGTAGTGGTTGGAGGGGAGCGGGGTTGGTGGGGAAGGGTTGTGGGTGTAACTGGAAGACAGGGACGGTGGATGTGGCGCGTGGAGTGACTATGGGAGGGGAGAGGGGTTGGCGGAGACGGTGGGGCGGAGGGTGTGACGGGGAGGCAGGAGTGGGGTGAATGGAGGTCAGCGGTGTTGGCGGGGGCGGTGGGCTGGTGGGTGTGACTGGACTGCAGGGATGGGGTGATTGTAAGGGAGCGACGTTGGCGGAGACGGTGGGGCGGTAGGTGTGACGGGGAGGCAGGGATGGGGTGATTGGAGGGCAGTATGAATGGCGGGGACGGTGGGGTGGTGGGTGTGACGGGGAGGCGGTGGTGGTGATTGAACGGGAGCGTGGTTGGCGGGCTCGGAAGTGTTGTGGGTGTGACTGGGAGGAAGGGGTGGTGGTGATTGGAGGACAGCGGGGTTGGCGGGAACGGTGGCCTGGTCGGTGTGATGGAGAGCAGGGATGCGGTGATTGGATGGCAGCAAGGTTGGCGGAGACGATGGGGCGGTGGGTGTGACAGGGCAGGCAGGCAGGGGTGGGGGAGGCAGGGGTGGGGTGATTTGAGGGCAGTAGTCATGGCGGTGACGGTGGGGTGGTGGGTGTGACGGGGAGGCGGCTGCGGGAGTGATTAGAGGGGGCGGGGATGGCGGGGACTGTGGGGCGGGGGCGGGGGCGTGGTCGTGCGCGGAGCGGGGGCGCTGCGGAGGGTATCAATCAGGGCTGGCGCGCGCGGGCGATCTGCCTTCCGGTCGGGGGGCGGCGTGTGTCGGCGGCAGCCAGTGCGGCCCCGGAAATCCCTGGCTGATTCCGGATGCAGCGCGGCCTCGTCGGCGCAGCTGCAGCGCGCGTCCCGCCCTCTGGTGGCTCACTCACTGTGGTGCGCTCATTTCTCAGCGGTGGGCAGGAAGGGGCTTCGCGCTTTGATGAACTTCCCTTTCCAACGCGGTTCGCCATTGACTTCCCACTGGGCTTCACGTGATTCCAACAGTCACATACCACTACATGACGAACGTCAACGACGAATCCCGGCTAACATTTTTACTTTCCCGCTTTAGTTCGTGCTTACGTAATAACAAGTAAGAATTGTAATCCCTGGATGAAAATGGCCGATTTTACGAGAATTGTATCAAGAACCGCGCAATATTTTATACACCTTAATATAATTTGTAAATGTAGTTGGACAATCAGAAATAAAACAATATACAAATTTACGGCTCTATATGAAGAAATTAAATGCAAAATAAAACAATTTCGTAATGGCTATTCATTCCTTCTTTATGGGGTGAATAATAATGAGATATTTGGAGAATTTTAATAAGAAATTAAATGTTACTTTTTGATCTCGAAAGAAAAAAATAATAGTATTATATTATACAACATGGTGAAGAAACACTTCAGTAGACAAATGGATTGTATTACTCACAAGGGATGAAGTTAGATGATGTTAAAATTTTCAAATAAAATTGTGAATGCAACAAAGAAAACAAAATACTTATGTCTTGCCACCTTAGCTACTAGTGGTCTATTAAGGCCAGTATACGTGAACGAAAATAAAGTGAATGTCAATAAGGCTGTCTAAAAAAATAGTGTATGACAAACGTGGTAAAGTTGATTTTATTTTACTTGTAAGATTGCGCCACTCGGTCTGTCAGCTTCGGGTAGCAACATTTCTTTTTCCCAAAGTAAAATGCCCCTTTTATGAATCGTACTGTATGTGACAAATAAATACTAGTGTCGCATGTTATTTTCAAATAAGAATTGCATTGAACCTTTCGAATAAAATGATCCTACATATGTGCTAAAATTCTTCCAAAAGAGTAACTTGGAGACTGTGCCCGAGCGCTCTTCATATTTCACAGGTCAAATTTACACTTCGATTTGAACGCTCACGAATAATCATGCAGCAAAGGTTCAATGGTGCAATTTTAGTTACGCCTGCACGCAGGACATGAAAGGATATGAATTCATTCATTCGGGTCTGTTTTATTCAACGAACCTCTGTCAGCGATCTGCTCGTCATGGGCTGTCATATGCACGGTTCGCCACTTTCACACTTTTTATTCATGACAGTCGCCTTCCTTTGTTTCATTTATTTCGTCGTTATTGATTTAATGGTATATATAACCACATTTGGCCTGTTACAACATAGTTTGAGTTTTTCTAATTACATAATAATAGAAAATTGATGTTATTGGTCATGTGTTTATGTAAATTGTGTAATTTTAGAGAAAGAGAATAAAATAAGTCAACATCACTGAAATGATAAATTTCATTAAAAACTTAATGGGAAAACTATGTATCGTATTGCAAAGTATTTGACTTTCAAATGTATTTGATAGAACATTACTTTCGTTTGCATACTCACAAAAGAAAATAGTCAAAGTTAGTTCTAACTATTTTTTTTAATAATCAAAAATTCCTAAATTAATTAGTATTGTATAATTTCCTATGATATATGGTAAGGAACAATGCTTAAAATTTGTTTTATTCAATCTGATCTGTAATTAATATAGAAAATATTGTAAAGCAGAAATGGTATTTTTTAAATGGCCAATAAATATGTCGTTTGACCTTCGGGAGTTTGACGGGAGTTCAAAAGCACTATTGACGCGCGCTAATATTATTACCATAAATGGTTTAAATAATTACCATAAACAGTTTTTTGTGAAAATGAGCTCCAAATTGCGCATTTTCAGAGACAATCAAACACCATTTTCTCAACAATGGCTCCAAATGTTTTTCTTAAAACTTTTACCACGGATGATGGTCGTAGTACTATTTAATATGATGTAAAGTTCATTTTGGTGTATTCTTTTGTTTTTTCAAGAATTACACAAATATACCTTTTTTAATATCTCTCACGCCATTTATATGACCATTTCAATGGATTTGTGTACAGTATTGCATTTCTGAATGGTAGTTTTTCAAATTTTTTCAAAAGAAGTTTTTCGAAAACTAAATAGATGCAGCTCCTGTGATAAAGAGATTCAAATTTCGCATTTACAGTAACGCTTAACACCATTTGTTTAAAGATGACTCACAATTTTTCAATGAAAATCCCTATTTAGGACAAGGGTTTTAGCCTTCTTTAATGTTCTTAAAAAATATTTCGGTTCTACAATTTGGAAACCGAGAAGTGGAGAAATTTTCAAAAAGATGTACTTTGGGCGGCGATAGAAGGCAGCAGGCAAGAGGGAAAGGTAGGACTGTACAGTACCAGTCCAAAACAAGTAAATTTGAAAACTTTACTACGATAAAATCTTTGCCATTTTGTAGCACCTCTAGTTTACATTAACGCCGTTGATTTGTTCTAACTGTAAAGCCCGCGTCATATTTGAAGAACAATGTTTAATTTATTAATCTCGTTACAGTTGAAAATATTTTACTATAGAAATTAAAATACACAATAAAAGAGTGTAGTTAAAGAAATGAATGTGTAATGAACAAAATGAGCAATGTTTGTAGGCCACTTCGAGGCGATTTCTTTAGAAGAATGTCTTCGTCTCTCGTTACTTGCAGTAGCCATAATTGTCCACGAAGTTACAAAAGACAATTATCTTATCGCCTATTTGAACTTCGAACCAATTAGATCACAGCGCCTACACGTAGCCTTCTGAGGGTCACCCCTTTACAACTGCGGGTCCAGATCTTTGTTAAATACCACACAATTTTCGGTCACAGCTTTGAAACGGCAGGGTAGGACAATACTCGTAAAAAGGAAATACTGTTTTTTTTTAATGTTTGCCATTTTTAATACAAATGTTTAATAAAATTTTACATTATAAATTACTGCTTGAAATTAGGTTTCTGTAACCAACTCACTATACGAGTATTTCGTACGTGGTAATGTCTCAGCAAAACACTTGTTATTTTGTGTGAAGAATAGCATATCTTGTTTGAATTACTCTTTCGTATTCTCAATTTTAACGCGCTTGTTCTCAATTTGAAAATGTCTATCATCAATTTGAGTTTGAATATAATTTACATTCTTCCAGAAAGTGCTGTTGCCCTTCCTAACTAATCAATTCATAGCAAAAATACACAGTCATTGAGACTCGAAACCAGAACCTCCGGATTTAGAAGTCATTGTTACCAATTTTTGAAATAAATGCGGTTTCCTAATAAACCGTCAAGTCAATTTCAGACTAGAACGCGCTCCTACCAAATTACAAGTTTAGAACGCACCAGACAGCATACAGCAAACTACGCATCAAAAAAAAATCTGCAAACTCACCATCCAAACAACGATACAAACTCACAGAAACAACAAAAAACATAAAACAGTGCTATTGGCATGGCTAGTGGGTACGTTTAAACCGGGGTCCCTGTGACATTATGTTAAATCACATCGTTTAAAGGTCCAGTCAACAAATCGCCCCCTACCCCTGCACCCGCGAAGAGGGGGTGTGGTTGGGCCACGCCCGCACTCGCAAACACATCCCCTCCCCTCCCCATCCCCTTCCCCGTCCCATCTCTCCTCTCTGCTTTGGTGAGGGAGAGACATGTTGAGGGAAGGCAGCAAGAGTAGGATAGATATTGGGATAAGGGAAAATTGCCACTAGGATTTTTAATTTCGATCTACACACACACACACAGACACACTCACACACCTCTGCATATAAAACACACATTTATCACACACGTACTCGTTTCAATTCATTGTTCATTCTTTTCTCCCTCTCTCTCCCTCTCTCTCTCTCTCTCTCTCTCTCTCTCTCTCTCTCTCTCTCTCTCTCTCTCCCTTATTCACATACTTACACTCACACACGCGTGGACACATGTCTTGTTTCACACTTTCTCTAACTCTCTATGCTTTCCTCTATCATTGACTCCGTGAAACTAAAACTAATTAACCTCCTATTCGTCTAAGATAAAAATGTATTTGCCGAAAAATTGCTCCAACTGGTACTCACAAACTGATACCAAACTTTACAATTTTAAAAATCAATATTTGTCGATCCTGTATAATAAATATTGTTCTTAGTGAAGCTTATTGCTTCACATATATTTTTTAAATTTATTTGCGTGATTGGAAATTACACAGATCAGTACGAAATTACGATCCCTTGTGCATTTGCTTGCTTACATTGTAACTGACACTAAACTTAGCACTAAAAATTAAAACTAAACTACCTTACTAGAGGTGTAGGAAACTATAGGAGCCTAGAGAAAATGTTCAAGAACGCTTCGAAAGGAAATCTATTCTTAATTCTAGTAGGGAAGTCATTTATAGTGGGTGGGTTGTAGTGGACTGCTCGGTTTATTGTATTTAGGTTGGAGTAAACATTATTGGAAAGATGGGCAATATGTATGATGATCGGTGATATATTCAGTTCTTTATGGAGTTGGGCGTTTGAGATGAACCATGGGGCATGTGTTGCTAATCTCAGGAATCTATTTTGTACAATTTGAAGTTTATTAATGTTAGAAATAGATACATTGATCCAGATGGGACATACGTAGAGCATTAATGGTCCGACTATTGCTTTGCAAGTTGTAATACCATTTGTTAGGAATAGCCAACTTTTGGAGTTGATAAGGAATTTTAGTTGAGCTATTTTTATTTTTGCTTCTTGTTTTTTTAGTGTTATGTGTGTTTTCCAGTTGAGTCTTGTGTCGAAGTTCATCCCGAGGTATTTTACTGATTGGTTTTGTGGTGTCCATGAAGTTGTGTGTTTATTAATGTGTAATGGTGGTGGGTGGAAAAATGGTCTTAGTGAGAATATTTTGGCAGTTGATTTTGTTGGGTTGAGTTTGATTTTCCACAATGTTGACCACTGGTATATTTCATTTAGGTGATTTTGTATCCTGTCGGTAATGATCTTAAGTGAGTGGCTGAATTTGTAGATTGGCGTATCGTCGGCGAATTGTGCTAATTGGGAGTGTATTGTAGTGGGTATGTCAGCTGTGTGTATGTTGAATAGTGTGGGTGAGAGTGGTGAACCTGAGGCCTGCTATTATTTTTCGGGGATTGGAGATGTGATTTTCTACGGAAACTGTAAAGGATCTATCAGAAAACTTTTGATGAAGTTTACTAAGTAGTTTGGTGTTCTCCTTGTTCGGAGTTTGTATAATAGTCCTTCGTGCCATACTCGACCAAACGCCTTTGAAATGTCAAGAAATGAAACTATTGAGTGATGTTTGTTTTGAAACGCTGTGTGGATATTTTCTGAGAGTCTGAGTAGTTGGTGTGCAGTTGATACATAAAGCCAAACTGGTGTAATGGAATAATTTGGGTTGATTGCAGGTAGCTATTTAACCTTTTTAGAATTAGTTTCTCGAGCATTTTTGAAAGCGTGGTTAGTAAACTTATCGATCTGTAGTTTTCTACACTGCTATTATTTTTATATGGTTTTGGATAGGTATTATGATTGAGTTTTTCCATACTATAGGGAATGTACACTTCTTATTATTGAGTTCTATATGTTGTTTATATAGGCTGTAGTTGAGGATGGGAGTTTTTGGATGGATCTTATTGGTGATTCTGGCTTCTGGTCTTTGTTAGTTAGAAAAATTGTATAAATGTATTTTATTTTCATAAATCCCCTCATATCAATGATTCCCTAGAAATGAAGAGGTTCATTGCAATATTTCTATAATTAATTCAATGTCCTAGCTTTGGGCGACCACTCGATCTGTACACATTTCATAGAGACGCATGAAAATAACAAAAATCTCACATTCCGAAACACGTGACAGTAATAGCACAAAGGTCAAAACGCTATCAATCACTGGCATTGTTTTGACGGAACAGGAAAAATTAGATTTTACGCCAATGTCGTTGTTGTTTCAATTTTTCAATCAAAGCACGAGATTGAATTTCTGCATCCTAATTTGAGAGGTCCAGAACATTGGGTTCAGCTGCAATAGGCTAATTTTAAATCGAACGTGCAGGTTCTCTTCTTTCTTTTAATTTATTACGGTGAAGGGGTAGTTTTTCCATTGTAAATCGGAAGTACGTGTTGCTTTTTTTGATTGCTTCTATTTTTAATTGGAAAGTAAATTGTTGCTTTTATTTTCATCATGAGTGCTGGAGGTGCATTTCAAATCTTCTGAGCAAGCTGTTGTAATGAACACATTATTGTTCTAATTCTTCACAAAGATGATACTGTTAATTTATTCAATGTCTATTCATGCAGACTGAATATTTTGTAGTGTGTACAAAAATATCATTTCATATTAAATAGAAAAAAATCAGCCATTACGCACGACCGAGAAAATTTAGACCTGAAGCGTGGGTAGTAATATCGGCAGTTAGTTTGCTTTGATATTGATGTCCTTCGACGAAACATCATTTTTTTAAAATTTATTTTCTTCCCGTTCGATTTTCATCTTTAAGGGATTTTGACGGATACAATGTTACATATAATGAATTTACTTGGCCATACCCAGGCAAATGTGAGTCTCAGTATAACCCTTCACTATTTTTAAAATTTCATATTTGAATACCTTCACTAAGGGAAGTTTGCATTTATTGTTTAGAAGTGGACGTGGTGTTTGTGGAAAATTGTGGCAAATTATTTTTAAGAATTAGGGTCGGCTTGAGAGGTCCTTGAGGAATATGGATCTAATGCGAGATGGATAATGAGGGTTTTGATCGAGATTGAATATTAGAGTGTTAGAACATGCTGGGAGGAGATAGTAGAAGTTTGTGAGGTGAATTCTGAGAGGAGAGGTATTTGAAGCTCTCGGTGGATTTGCGAGTTAGAAATGAAGGAGGGGGCTTTCAAGGTTTGTATCAGATATTTGTTTGGAATTGTCTGTAAAATGGATAGGTTGGTTAGTGCTATGTTGCACCATATTGGACAATCACATGTCATTGTAGGTCTTATCATCATTTTGTAGATGAGCAGACCAGTTTCTATAAGAAAGGGTGGATTTTCTATTGATAAACGGGTAGAGTATAAGTTTAAACGTTATGACACTTCGCCTAAAATGAGTCAACGCAATGCAGTAGTGTAGCTACTCAACCTATTCTGACCAAATTATTAATGAATAGAAACGATATTCTTCAGACAGCACAGAAGAACAAAAACGTACAATGTAAGAGAAATCGCGTTGGTAAAGACAATGAGGTTGAATCTGCTATAAGAATGTGGTTATTTATTTATTTATTTATTTATTTATTTATTTATTTATTTATTTATTTATTTATTTATTTATTTATTTATTTATTTATTTATTTATTTATTTATTTATTTATTTATTTATTTATTTATTTATTTATTTATTTATTTATTTATTTATTTATTTATATTTATTTATTTATTTATTTATTTATTTATTTATTTATTTATTTATTTATTTATTTATTTATTTATTTATTTATTTATTTATTTATTTATTTATTTATTTATTTATTTATTTATTTATTTATTTATTTATTTATTTATTTATTTATTTATTTATTTATTTATTTATTTATTTATTTATTTATTTATTTATTTACGTCAAAAACAGTTAAAAACTGCGTATGACGGGCTATGGGGAAAAGTGAATTGTGTGCACATTTTCAAAATTCTGTGATCCCTACACTAAATCATATACTACTTAAGTTTTGAATTTTGAAAGGGAGAAAAAAAAACTCCCATGTAATAAAATCGATTTTCAAGGATAAATAAGCAATAAATTTTGAATTTTGAAAGGGAGAAAAAAAAACAAAAAAACTCCCATGTAATAAAATCGATTTTCAAGGATAAATAAGCAATAAATTTTGAATTTTGAAAGGGAGAAAAAAAAATTTCACTAAAGTTCGTGAAAAAGATGCTCGTGTTGATGGTCGTCCGATGTGTCAAGAAGCAGAAGAACTTGCTCAGAAAATGGGAAAGGCAGCAGAAGGGTGGTTTCATCGTTTTAAAAAACGAAAACGGTTATCTACAAATGAACGCACGCTGAACAGAATGACGCTGTCAGGCGGCCTCTGAGAGATGGTTCGAAGAGGAAAGTCCAAAAATTATTTCTGTTTTTTTTCCCCATCGTGTGTACAACGCCGAAGAAACTGGACTATATTTCCATGCTCTACCTCAGTACACATATTTGTTTAAGAACGAAAGTGCTAAAGAAATCACAAGTAAGGAGTGTTTAACTGTTTAGTGCTGCGCAAAGCGTTTGGTGAAAAAGATAGTTGGTAATTGACAAAAAAAATAACCGGCGATGCTTATTTATCATGCATACTCTAATACATGGATGACTGATTCCATATTTGAAGAACGGTTATTGAAGTGGGATAACTCGAATAGTAATTTTGTTGGTTGACAACTGTGTAGCACACACAATGGATTGTGAATGAAAGAATATCAGTGGTGTCTTTCTATCTTCCTATCAGCCAATACAACTTCAGTGTTATAGCCATGTGACCAGGGAATTATTCGAAGTTTAAAGGGGTATTATCGCCATGAGATTCGTGCAAGAATTCTTGAGAACATGTAAGAGACACAAGTAATGAGTGCTAATGATCTTGATAAGAAGACCACTGTTCTTGATGCCCTACACATTTTAGATATGTCATGGTATAAACTGCGAGTTGAATCGAGAACTGTTTCCGGCATGGAGGTTTCAAAGAAATATCACAGCGTGAAGAAATTATGTGCACTTGACCACTATGTCAGAAAAAGAATTTCGGGAATAAATGACTGTGGATGAAAACATAGTACAGGTCAGTTTATTTCATTAAACACTATGAGAAATTTACATTAATGGAATCCTCAGAGAAAACAAGATGCAGACTTTAATAAAGAACTTTTTTACTCTATTGAAAATGCGTCTAACAAGTAATATTATTTGTATCTATGTAATAGGGTTGTCTAAATAAATTTTCTTTTCTACACAGGTGAATGCACAAGTGAATAATTACTGTGTTCCCCATAGTAAACAATTTGATGTAAATTTCTTTTTTATTTTGTAATCTTCAATTATAATACTTAATGTTATCAATCGGTTAATATTGTCATATTACCTGAGGACCAAAGTCAGCGTCTACTATAATAGATTTTTTCGTAATTATTAAGCAGGACGCTATAAAAATGTGCAGTATGAATATGATTGTACACATAAAAATCCAATTGATTTCTAGTTTTATATTATAAGCTCCATTTATGAAATGTGTGGAAAACGAAGAAGTAAATATTTTCTTTTGTTAAGAATATGAATTTAGCATTCAATTTGGGAGTTACAATGTGTTACTATTACTAAAATTTGTTATCTGAAAATCTAATTTCTTGTGTATTATAGCTTAATGATTATTTGTATTAAAAATATCGAATTAAAGATAAATCATTTTGTGAAGTGTTTATTTACTCTAATATTTTTGCTAATACACATTTCTTTTGTTACAGGTAAGTGGTGTCCTACTACCTTACTGTCATATTGGAGGGACATCTCTGGTGAAGGTGTTCCTGTTGATAGCCTGTTTGGTAATCTTGTCTTTCTGTTTATAATAGTATTTATTTTTCTAGTCATCACAACGTTTTGTTTATACATTTCATAAAATTAAAATTTCATTTATAATTTTGAAATCAAACTAAATATCTTACTAAAGTAGAATAATATTCTGCAACAAGACATAAGTGTATTGGTATAGGGTTCTTATGACGAATGGTCAGCAAGACCAACAAGGTCAAAAAGAGAATGCAGAACAGAAAAGCAACAAGAAAAAACTCGCAATGAAACACGGCACAGTCTTTTCACCAATAAATAAAACAAATGTTTCCAATGCCGTTTTGTTGAGAAAAGCTTATATGCAGCAATTTTTCGAAAAACATTTCCTAGAATTGCGGAATAAATTGATCCAATTATTAACACTGGCACAATGATACTTTTATTAACACTGGCTCACAAAAAAAGGTGTCAGACCCCAAAACTTGACACATGTTTCTCTATACATTTTGTCGTGCTGAATCCGAATGCGAAGCCAAGGGCACCGCCCTCCAGTTTTTTGAAACCACGAAAAAACACCGTGAATTGGGATATTGTAAATTTGAGGATTCTTTTTGCGATTTAAAAAAACTACATAGTGGTAACGTAATTCTGACTTTTGTTTCTGATTTACCGCGTTGACATTTATAGAGAAACATGTGTTAGGTCTTTGGGTCTGAAAACAATGCTCCAAAACAAAATCCATCAATTTCATGGTGTTTTTCGCGATTTAAAAAATGGAAGGTAATTGCGCAATTCTGACTTCAGATTCGGATTCAACGCGTTAACGTACATGTAGAAACACGTGTGAAGTCTTTGGGTCAAACAACAATCCCAAAAAACGAAAAAATACAATATCATGATTTTTTTGCGATTTAAAAAAATGAAGCATCAGGGCGCATTTCTGGCTTCAGATTCGGATTCAGAGCGTTGAAATGCATAGAGAAACGTGTTTCAAGTCTTTGAGTCTGATAACTTTTTTGTATGCCTATGTAATCGTTCGAAAACTTTAATTTGTGAATTGATGAATTAGGATTTATGTTAGTGCATTCATACTCACAACACATGCTCATCACCCATTATGCATACACATTACACATGCATATACATCTCGCTAGTACATTTACATTCCCATGCACTGCACTGCCCCACGTGTCGGGACAGAACCAGTCTAATGCTAAAACCTCATCTGTGTCTTGTTGATGAAGATATCGATGGCAGCGATAGTGTAACGGTTAGCGTATCGGACTGTTATACCCAAGTTTGCGGGTTTGAACCCGATCGAAGCCGTGGATTTTTAAGGGCGAAAAAATCCTTCGTACGCCTTCCTTCGGAGGGGAAGTAAAGCTGGCTGTCCCATGTTAGTAGATTTACTGCATGTAAAAGATCCTCAAGCCTAAATGACGCATCTGAGCTAAATTCAAATCGTCTGTTTCGTCGCCCAAGTAATACCTTCTTTCTCCCATGGTTGGTGAAAGGAGCGTAGCGGAATTTGCGTGGTCAGACGGAAGAGCAGGCCTCATGGCCTCTCGCCACGTAAAATAAGGCACATTCAATTCAATTCAATATCTGGAGGACGAAAGCAGGTGTGTATGTGTGCGCCGGCCATAGCATTCGAGCAGGAGAGGATCATCATCATCTACACTTACAGGACTAATGACCTTAGTAAAGGCGTGGTTCAGGTCAACAGCTGATGTCCCTGCAGAGCTTCTGATCGGGAAGTCCTAGGGTTCGAGTTTCGACGGTGGAAGGACATTTGACGCTTCCTAGATAGCTGGGTCGAATTCAGTCGCTATCTGAAGAATTCTTGCAGTCGACTACTCTGATAGGTAGTTTTCGTGATTGTTCCGCTTAATTCCAGACGAATGCGGGAGGTATACCCTAACAATTGGACCATAATTAACGCGCGATTTTTCCTTTCCCTTCCTTGTACCAACCACACATCTCACATTCACGCAGCTGCATGAACATGCGCTACATTAGCGCACATATCGGGAGAGCAGTGAGGAGCTTAGACATTGTCCCGTCTGGGGTGGTGCCTCGCTGGTGGGAGTGTAACATTTTTCATTGTTTTGGGATACTTCGCGAGTTCTAGAGTACCTGTCAAAACCATATACATCTCTCATTTGGTGAGTGGCGGCATAATTTTCTTTCAATTTCTTCACGTATTGAAAATTAGTAAAGCAGATACTACTTCCAACTTTCCTGAAGTCTAGTGTTGTATTCAGTCTGTGTTTGACAATACTTATTATATTACTCTTAAAAAATGATCCACTAAAATGTAATAATATAACAGTCAGATTTTAAATTATCTATTAAGAGTAAAATTACAAATTTTGGATCGAAAGTGTCATGATCGTTTAAGCGTGTCTACCTAAGAGTGCAATAAATCGAAAAACTCCCTACATTAGTCAAGACTTTTAATAGACAGAGATTTTTTCGTTAAAAGAACCGTACGTAAGCAAGAGTTGTTAACTATTAGAAACCTGTTTACGTATTTCACATTTTTAAATACGACAAATGTAGGAATGATTTATTAAAACATAGCAGCAAATGAAAAAAAAGAAGAAATCGCCATTCCTTTCCCTTTGAAAAATGTTTAAACAAGGTAGAATTTAAAAAGAAAATAACCATGAAATAATAATAATAATAATAATAATAATAATAATAATAATAATAATAATAATAATAATAATAATAATAATAATAATAAATAGTTAAGAATAAAAATATAACTCAAATCTCGGTTGTTTGATAAATCTGGCAAACATATTATTGTTCACCTACTATTCCCCGCCTCCAACCACATCAGTTTGCGTACAGTTTGTGTATTTGTGTATAACCCTTTTTGGATTTGGAGAGCACATGAGAGGGTGTTAGGGAAAGTTGCCCCTGCTCGCAGAAACGCCGAGCTTCCCTGACGGGAAACTAGCTCGTGCGGGCCCTGTTCGACAGAACTGCGGGATTCCATTATATCTAGTAAAACCAGTGACAAATATTGGATCGACAAACCTTTATCTCTAAAGCTCACTCGCTTATAAACGTCTGCTTTGTAACCCCTAACGCGGTTGATGTCTAAATAGCAACGTGGAAATGCAATAGATCGTAAACGGCCCATATCATTGCTCTCCTTGTTATTACTGCTGCGTAATTTAGACGTAGTAGGCTGTCGATGGAGTGGGGACCGCAGTGCACACCACACAACTGCCGTTTTTACGATGTTTGTAGCAGCGTAATTTCCCCTCGTGCCTAAAAAACCTTCGTTACACGGTCAATAGGACGTAGTTCAAAATTACGTCGGCGTGTTAAATGAGGAAAGGTCTGCCCTGTGGAAACCATCGCAATCAATGAGATTTTAAGTAGATATGCTCATCTGCGTAAATGGTTATCACAGATACCTCTGTGAGTCGTTCATGTTTTTATAATCAATGAATTAAGTATCCTTCAGTGTCATAAATAAATCAGTGTCTTCTAGTATCTAAGAATCGAGTTGATAATATAATATTTCTAAGAAAGGGTTTAAAATTAAATATATTTTACATATTTAGAATTTTTTTCAGTACATCAATTTAAAAAAAAACAACTTATTGGTTCTAAGTCTTCATCAATGTTATAAAAATATTTATACATGTATAGAAAACAAACTCAACTGACAGTGGGCGCTAATGGTTAAGTTTTTACAAAGAGACATAAAAAATAGCATTACAATTTAAAAACATGCCTGTTACAATAACACAAAGAAAACATCATTGACTCAACAGCAATATTGGCCGGGAGATTCGAGGGTTTCAGTTGCAATAGAGACGGTTCTTCGACATAATTGATAGCTCGGACTAATTCAACCTGTGACTAAAAGTGAACTCTGGTGGCAGGCTGCTCAACGACAAGTCTTCTGTGATGTTTCCGTTGTGTGTCAGGGAAATGTCAGCGGAGTGTCAAAACAACCACACCATAGAGTGCGTCAACCCTTATTTTCCTTATCCTTGCCTCATCACCTTCCCCAGACACACACGTACACGATCTAAGCCTACCATATTTGCCGGGTGACCACTCAAAAGTGTAGAGCATATTCCTGCTGAGTCGTTGTCCCATGCGGGATGTACACACGGCGCCGAATGTCACAATCCATCGTGTTAGAACCCATGCTACTTCTCGGTATATAATAAGCCAATCAATTAAGCGAATGACGTTAGCCCTTAATGAGCCCTTAGTTAGCCCTTAATACGTGAAATAGAAAGAACAATCAGTGGTTTCTGATGCGGGCTTCCCCAGATGAGTTATCTCAAAGTTAACAAGACCTCTTACTGAGAGCGGTAGCTCGGTAGATAGTAACTGATGTCACAGCAGCGCCTCTGATCGGGAGGTCTTAGGTTCGAGTCCTGGCGGCGGCAGCATTTTCGACACTAGCTTTTCAGCTAAGTCGAATTCAGTCGCTGTCTGGAGGAGAATTCTACCGGACGGCTGCTCCGATCAGCAGTTTTACGTGGTTTCTTCGATCAACACCAGGCGAATGCCGGAGCAGTACCCTAACAAAATGGCCATTGACCGCGCGCGATCTGTCCTTCCTCTTCTTTGTCCTCACCCCTCACACACACACTTACACTAACATGCACTACACTACCACATATTGCGGGAGACCGGTCGGGAGCTTAGAGCTTGTGCCGACTGGGGCAGTGCCCCCCTGGTGGGAGAGCCCTGAGTAAGGGGGAAACCCCATTAGCCGACAGTAGGTCGGAGCCGGATCTTGCCATCCAGCGGGGAAAGATGACCTTCATATCCCGAGAAAAAACAAAACATGCACTACACTAACGGGACTAATGACCGAAGCAGTTGACGCGCCCGGAAACACGAAAATGTCAATCAATCAATCACATACCCACACACACACATTCTGGGAGGCGGACATCCCTCGAGTGCTGTCGTGCATATCGTCATCTCATCATCTGGTCACGAACCGCCATCTCCCGGGATAAGACATTCACTACATTAACGAGACTAATGACCATAGCAGTTGACGGACCCGGAAACACGAAATAATTAATCATATAATGAACCCTTTGTTCGGTGTTATTTGAAAATCTTGCCAGAGGTCGGGCGCCTGCAGTGGCTTTTCAAACTCTTGATCGTGGGAAACGAGCAGCGATGTTACTCATTCCCATCCTGTAAAACGACCAAAACAAATACTATAACTTTGGGTTTTCACATATTCATTTTGTTCGAGTCCTGACGGCGGCAGGATTTTCGACACTAGCTTTTCAGCTAGGTCGAATTCAGTCGCTGTCTGGAGGAGAATTCTCGCGGCCGGATGCTCTGATCGGTAGTTCTCCGATCAACACCAGGCGAATGCCGGAGAAGTACCCTACCGAACGGGCCACGGACCGCGCACGATTTTTCCTTTTTTTTGTTATAACCTCACCCCTTACACACACTTACACTAACATGCACTACACTACCACATATTCCGGGAGACCGGTCGGGAGCTTAGAGCTTGTCCCGGCTGGGACGGTACCCCGCTGGTGGGAGAGTCTTGGTTAGGGGGAAACCCCACTAGCCGACGGTAGGTCGGCGCCGAATCTCGCCATCCAGCGGGGGAAGATCACCGTCATCTCCCGAGAGAAAACATGCACTACACTAACGGGACTAATGACCACAGTAGTTGACGACCCCGGAAAAACCGAAAAAATCAATCAATGAATCATATTCATTTTCTTGAAAAAACAAAATATCATACTATAAATTGTCTCCGAAATATACTTCATTGTCTGGTAATTTAAAAAGCGTATAACTTTAAATATTTGGGTGCATTTTTGAACAGTAACTTAATGCGAGAAAAATATATCAGCCTAGCACTGGAAAATTACATCCTTAATTAGAACTTTTTTTTTCTAAGATATATTTGTGAGTGTGAACTGATGTATATACTCTGTTTTCTTTGGAACAGTATAATTTATAAAAAGTAATAAATTATTGGGGTAGTACTTGTAAATTTTGGATTAATGTTTCAAGAACTACTCAAAAAAACTTTATTCGCATAATTCTAATTAAGCAAAACAAAAAAAAGTTTGTTTCTGTACTCTATCTGTTAAACACATTACTAGTGCAACATATACTTGTAATTAAATATTAAACATATTCTATTAATAAAATGAACATCATGGTAGAGATATCTTAATATTGGAAACAAGGAATACAAAACAGCTTTTCGGGACCGGAAAGTAAAAAGGATTACATTATACGGCCAATGAATTATATAGGAAGAACATTTTCTTACGAGTGGCTCTTTGAAACCAAATCATGTAACAATTAGAATGATTTTTATCTAAATTAAAAAATACATAAGGTATTAAAATATACTAGTATATGAAAATATATCTCTATTTTCTTTCTAAAAACTACTTTTGATTTCTTTATGATATGCAATGTACTGAAACAATAGTGTTTGTATTTGCGTGAACATTTGTCTTATTTTGGGTTGTAACTGCTTGTATTTGTATGTAAATATTTCGTCAAGATAATAATAATTAGCGGACACGAATATTCAGACGCCTCGGAAAACAGAACTGTTAACAGGTATGAAACATATTTAAGGACTGGATTCATATCTGTAAGTCTTTTGATTTTCTTTTTATAACAAGAGAAACTGTCAAATGGAGACTGGGGAGATAATTTCAAAATTTATGAACGTGAAAGTTTTTTATAACTTTGTGAATGGACTTTTCTTTTACTTGGTCATGTAACAGTATAGATCAGTTGCAGCCTGAAGTAAAAAATTGCAAACATTTCCTTGAGCACTTAGTTTCCTAGTTGCGATAGGAATTAGGGGTATTGATAATTTGAATGACATTATCATAATGCATATTATCATTAATTTATTCCAGCTTAGATTTCAGATACAGCTTGGATTTGACCTGCTTTAAAAACATATTAATGTCATATAGACATTGTTATATTTAAATGGCGAAAATGGACAAAATTATTTATATTACGGTCGCCAGCTGTATTAAACAGCAAAAACGGAATTTAACAGTGTCCAACCAAAGAAGGAAATAGGAAAAGTGGATCATCCAACAATTACCTAACGGATTTTGTCAGGGCTAACACTATAACCCCTAAGCATAAGACTTCGAATACTGGCGTATCTTTCAAATTTTTAGAAAGTACGCATAATGTCCGGGTACACACAGGAGCTTTCAAACTACGGAATCTTAATGTGAAGATATGACAATCCAGTACACTTAAAAATTGAACATTTATTAACAAACGACCAATATGCATATAACAAATTTTACAAAGAATATTTCTCTTGCTGCACAAGAAAGCTGAAAGAGAAATTGCAACGAAATACCAAAATACAGAACGATTGAATCGTAAAAAACTGAGTGCCTTCATTGGCAATAATTAATCTGAATTACAGCATTTCAAGTTGTTCTCGCTTAATGTCCACTTTAGGACGCGAGAACCGAATGCGAAATAATACCAAATTGTCAAAGACTCCGATTTCGGCCGTCTTTCTTTACCAAAAATTAGTGATAAACTGAATTAAACAATTTAATAGTTTTGCGTATGAGGGAACATCAAATTAATAAATTCATGGAAATGGATCCTTAACCTACTACCTTTTTACCAAACGCTTGAAGCTGCAAATCTGCCCTCCTGCGAGAGGCGAGCGGCCTATCCACGCCCGCTACGGCTTCGACGAAAAACTTGATGGCCTTCCACGCCCACCAAGTTGTTGCCCGAGCTACGTGTCTGCAACTCACGGGGCCAGAGAGACGAAGCTTCGAAGGAACCACGATCGACAAACTGATCGTACGGGTTCTGCTACCGTCTATTCAAAAAGCTCCTAAAAGTCGAATGCGACAGAGGTCGTCTTACTCACGACTAGAGCGAGGCACTGTAACATTAAAAAAACACATTAAAAACGTACAGACCAATATTTTAGCACTCAATATACATAACTTGAGGCTACGAGCAGTCCACGCGCCACCATTTCGCCAAACGCGGGGCTGTAAACACACGTACGCAGAGCAAAAGATGCACAAAAGCGAGAAAGGCAAATCAATTCATGTACACAAACATCAAAAGATAACACACATTTAGAACAGGATCCAGTACCACATCATAACAAAAAACTTAACCCAACTTGGGCAAAGAACACCTCATTCACAAAACCAATCTTAAAAATACAAGTTATGACTCATAAGGAGGCGTGCCCTCGGAGCTCGAACAGAGTAACGTTAACATGTCAGAATGGCATGAGAGTGGCTAAGAGAGTGGCTAAGAGAGTGACTAAGAGAGTGACTAAGAGAGTGACTAAGAGAGTGGCTAACAGAGGGGCAAAGCGGCGGAGGCGCGCCGCGCTTCTAAAGGCTCCACAGAGGTGGAGGGGGAATCTACCACGTCAAGGAAGCGTGATGGAGTAGGTATCGATTCAAGAAAGAGAGCTAGAGGTTCATTGAAGTACAAAGAAATTAAATGCGCCTGCCAAATAAGCAACTTGCGAAACATGATTGTTCGGCGGGCTTGCTGCTGAAAGGCGTTGCAGCTAGAGCAGGGCGGCTAATGGAAACATATACATGTTGATGAATAATTTTTAATTTTGCTCTAAAATTGTTAATTGAGCCTTTCAGAGGCAAAACGAAGGTTCCATTCAATCACAAATTTGATGCCAATTTGAGATTTTGTTAGAAACATTTATTTCTATTGCTCATTTCCTTAGAATCAATGAAAACCGGTTTTGAAAGTATTAATTTTAGTGACATGAAGAATCAATTTTTTCTCAAAGACAAATTAAGAATATAAGTTGATGTTTATAACAAAATACTGTCTTTTTGACACCTTCTTATGACCATAAGATCACAATTTGATTTACCTGATATACCAGTTTTAAGAAAAAAGATGACAAAAGTTTAACTTATGATACTTAATCTATATACAATGTTATTGCTTAAAGGCAAGGGTTATAAATTCTTCTCGGCTGGCTTCTCAGATGATTGATGGCTTGAAGATGACGTTGTAGCACACATTTTCACAAATCAAACTGAGCCTTAAATTTCAAATTTAACAGACATTACTCTATCAGTTAAATCAATGTACCTCATTTGCTCTTCTTTTCTTTCGCACTACTAAAGCTACATTTATCCACTTTAAGTATTCTTCATCACCTTAACAATTGCTTTAAAGAAAAATTGTATCTCTCTTGTTTTTGCTTTTTTTCAAGATTCCATGAATATATTTTTATTTATTCAAACTGTTTACCATTTAATGGTAGGTCTTTCTAGGTACGACTTTCTAGGTAGCTCAAATTGTTAAATCAACAGTGTGAATACCGGCCGGAAGTACAGGCTCAATTATGTGAGTTCTTCGATCAGAAAACACATTTGTAACAATGTTAGCGGTATACGTAGCTGTGAAGTCACATCGATAGTTGACAATTGCTGATCTAGTGGATGTGAAACCTATAATTGTGACAATGTGAAAAGTGTAATATTCTATTCGAAATAAAAACATTTTACGTTTAATTTCTCTTAAATCGGGATTTTGTTTATCATATTTCTACACTAACAGTTTATCTATACGTATTCCTAAATATAACTGTTATAACAGCGAACAAATTCGGCATTACCATTCTGCACTGGAGAATAGATGAACTTTGTTCTCGATGTGAACCTAATCTTGAGAAATGTCATCCTGAGTAATTGTATATTGCAGAGAAGACTGCACATCAGGGAATACGAAATATCACTGTTGTGTGCCCTTCTATTGTTCTTCAAATATTTAGGGCTGTAAATCGTAATGTCCCGGTCTGAGTTTACACGGCCTTGAAGCAAATATAAACTAGAGGTGCTACAGAATGGCTCAGACTTTCTCGTAGTACTATTTTTTTTCTAATTTTCTTGGCATGGTCTGGCTTTAAGGTCTTGCGCCATTCTCTGGCCATTTGCCATCTATCTTCGCCCAAGGTACATTGTTTTGGCATTTTCTCAACATTTTTTCCAAGAAGAGTAAAAATTGATGATTGAAAAATTTGGAGCCATTGTTGAGAAAATGTGGTTTGAGCGTTTCTAAAAATGCGGAATTTTCAGAACATTTTCACAGAAAACTGTTGCGTTTTTGAGAAACTTTATTTGAAATCATTTAAAGCACACGTACTAATAAATATCATGTGAAGAAATTGCCTTTAATGTAAATATTACCGACGTGAAAGACGATTCTCTTCTCAGCTGCCATCTATCGTCGCTCAAAGTACTACATTTCTTTGACATTTTCTCAGCTCTTTTTCCTAGTAGAACAACCGGATTATACTTCAAAAATATTATAGAAGAGTAAAAATTCATCCTAAATAAAAATTTTCATTGAAACATTTGAAGCAGTTATAAAGAAAATGGCGATTACTCTAAATGCAAAATTTAAAGCGCTTTTTCACAGGAATCTGGGAGTTTTCGGAAAGGTTCATTTAAAATCATTTAAAGCTTTTACACTCACAAATGCAATAGTTCATACAAATCGATGGATATGTCCATATGAACGGTGTGAGACATATTTTTAAAAAATTGACAATTTGGAAAAAAGAAATGAATACATCAAAATGTCTTATAAAACAGTGCCATTACCACTATCCGTTTCAAAAGTCTGAAAGAAAAATTACAAGCCATTTTTGAGAACATGACATTTAGCCGTTTCTGAAAATGGGATGTTTTGAGATCATTTTAAACAAAAACCGTCAAGTTTTCGAGAAACATTATTAAACATTTTTTAATGTACTACGTGTACTCATAAATACAATAATGTGAAGAAACTGTGTCTAATGTAAATATTACGGACGTGAGAAACAAGTAAACAAAATTACATGTTTGTAATTTTTGAAAAGTCAAAAGAACAATGCAAAATGACATATATGTCATCACATAGGGTACATTAGACATTACCTCTACCAAAAAGTTAATCAAATTTTTAACAGTTTTTGAGAAAATCTTGATTAAGATATTTTTTTAATTGCAAATATTGCACTCACGGTTGGTCGAAAACTACTAAAAGTTTCAAAAAATGAACTTAATGAAAGAACTATTAATGAGTAACAAATTTCAATTGAAGGAAAAATGTGTCTTCAATTCTGTCTGTGTGTCAATGTGTCTTCAATGTCAATGTGTCTTTAGTAGTTCTAGGAAGGCGCCGAAAAAAATCCAAACTTTTGCAATTTTCGAAAATTCAGAGTTAACCTCAAAAATGGGACCCATGCTATTATTATGAGTGCATATTCCTCTAATTCTTACAAGAAATTTAAAGAATAAATTAAGAGCCGTTATTGACAAAATTTTGAAAATGTCCAGGAGGCTTCATATAAAGTATCCCCAAATTTTAAAGAATGCTTTTCAAAATCTCAAAGCTTCAACTAGATCCAGATGAATAGGGGTTTCTTCAATTTAGAAAAAAGTCGTAGGCACGGTTCTGGCGCTAGTATTGTTCACAGACGGACGGACGGACGAACGCACGGACGAACGGACGAACAGACGAACAGACGAACGGACGAACAGATGGGCAGACAGACGGACGGACGGACAGACAGCCGGACAAACCTTTTGGTTTCAATTGTTTTTTCAGGGACTCACGAAAGAGAGATTCTAGCTGTACCACGTATTAGAGGATGTTTTCCTTAATTTAGAATCTGGATTTATCCGAGATTTCGTTGTTAGGGCCGGCAATGAATTTTTTGTGCCGAACGTTCTCTATGCTACGTATATTACTCAGTATATATGTACGTAGACGAGAATTACAATTTATACGAAAATTACAATTGAAAGTCGTGCGGTATAGTTTCATAGAGAACTCTAAAGAAAAAACCATAACCCTAGCATTATCAATTAGGTAGGGATCAGAAGCGCGCCTTGATTGTTGATTTGATTCGATTTTTAATAACATGAAAATGATTGATTTTTTTTATTATGTGCTTTGGGTTTCAAATATGCTACATTGTTGGAGTGTTTGCTAGAATTGAAGTTAATATAGTGTCTTTGGCTGTAGGTGTATAAAAATAGGACCTTTCCCCTTGATAATTGAAAATTCAAAATGAATTTGGGAAAAATTTTACATCTCGTGTAATATAATTATCTTTTAAGGACTAGTTCAACTTAAGAATTAAGCAGAACCACCTCTGTGTTCTGAAAGGAGGCCCTTGCCCTTTTAGAGGTCAACCGGCTTACATCATCATCACCACCATCATCATCATCATCTAATTAAATTAATTTGTATTACATGAAGACACGTCGGCTGTTATTTGGCATAAAATGTAATAGGATGTTATAATGATACACAAAAATATTCTTGTGAATAGATTTTTTTTCTTCTCCTTGTACTATTGAAACGAGAAGAAAAGTATTGGAATCAACTCAACAATATGATCTCAAATATACGTCGGAATTCAAATATCAGTGCCAAAAATCCGTGTCCAAGTTCCTTCTTAGCTGTAACTTCATACACACACGAAATCTGAGGTTTGGTAGTGTTGTTAAAGTGATGGATAAGACTGCGCAGGTGGAGAGAGGATACATACAATTTTCTATCCACATTAGATTTGCGTTTATGATCGATGGATGGCCCGACCAATCCATATGCCACTCATAACGCTGTTAGACTGAATGTTTTTAGGTAAAAATTTTGGAGTTAAATCTAGTTATGGCGTACCGAAGATCAATAAGCTTTAAAATTTTTAGACACTTTTTAAGAAGCCTGTATGAGATTATCATTTTCTGAAAATTGCCAGAAAGTTTTTCTTGAAATGTTTCGCTTATGAATAGACAAGTCCATTTCTAAGTAAGGTACAGTTTCTATTTTCATTAAATCATCTGGCATATAGAAAGTTTAAAAAATATATACATAACAATAAATTTGTTGTTTACAAAGTTAGGGCTAGTTCTAAATGGACTTAATAACATGACATAAATGCCATTGTGATGTATTTTTTATTGTTTTTTTTTTTAAATTAAAAATATTTTTTGAAATATTTCTTATGTCGTCAATATTTACTTTACGGGCATTCCTTAAACATTGTCGTATTTGTAAGTATAGTTACCTCTAATAATTTGTTGTAAATAATTGTTCGCCACATGTTACAAGGAAATGTGTGTCAGCTGCATTTTCGATGGCTCTTTTGACCTTGAATGACGGCATGTTTTCTTAAGCATTCCCTTTCTTGAGCATCTGACTTGCAGTGACGCATCGAAGTGATCTTTGTTTTCCGGTGTCATGATCTTCATGCTCAGTTTGGATCTCCCAGGAGTCTCCAGTCGTTAGTAAATCCACTTCCTACGTTATGTGTCTCTTTTCACTGCCTCTTTTCCTTTATGTCAAAAGAATGAAAAGATATATAAATGCCCAACATAATTAGGATTAGCACAGATATTCTAAATTCACTACGAATTTGTGTAAGATATTTCGTCAATATCGATGTATTTAGGATAAGACGTGAAATCATAAATTGCCATAATAGTAATAGTAACACAATTAAGTTATAGTGTGAATGACAAATTGGAGAGGTTTCTTTTCAAAGAAGAGAACATTAGTAGAATCAATATGATCAGTTAATGTATCAAATATTACCAAAATCTCTCTTTCTTCATAATTAATTTTTTTTTAAATAGTGTAGGACAAGGAAGGGGGTATAGATTCCAGAGCACAGGAAAAGGTGCGCAGACGCTACTTTACGACCATAACGATTGTTCGCTTTTTATACGTTAAGTAAATCAATGAACCAAGGAAGTCAAAAACTCTTTTAAATCACATTTAACCTTTAAAAAATTCTTTACCCTTTAAATCCTATATATCTTTTGAAAACTGCGGTTTTGAATTTCGTTACAATATATGTATTCAGCAACTTCGAAAACAGAACTTTACATATAACCCCATACTCCTACGTACAATCCCTTCACATTGAAGCTTCAATATTGAATTTCGATATTTAATTTCGATATTCGTCATCAGCGACCGCGAGAACCATTCTATCAATACTTTTACACATATTGGGTTCATTTTTATGTGTCAGTTAGCCATTTCGAACCCGCTATTTTGAATTTTGAAATTTCATTTCATGATATTCAAATTCAGCGACCTCAAAAACCCATTGATACCAATTTTTACGCAAAATCACTGGTATTTGCAATGATGACCTCGTTTTAGGCCCAATTCAATGTGCCAATATGCGCCGTCCACATTCACGCTCAACCCGCTACGCAGGGGAAAGTCCGCAAGGAATTCACGCCGAAGGAATTGCGGTGGACGCGGAATAAATACACAAGGCGGTTCACAAGAAATGCGCAATATGTCTCTTCTGCGATCGTTAAAAAATGGAGGCAGGGGTTGATAGATTTGAGTAGTGATTCCCGGGGCGTCAACTAGTGAGTGTACCTGTACGTGTAGTACATGTTTTACATCGGGAGGCGGCGGTGATCTCTCATTGGATGGCGAGACCCGGTGCCGACTTACCATCGACGAGCGAGGTTTTTCCAACCAGGTATCTCCCTCCAGCAAACCACCGCCCTAGCCGGGACATTTTCTAAGACCCCGACCGGTCTAACGGCATGTGTGGTAATGTAGTGCATGTTACTGTTAGTGTGTATGTAAGGGAACAGGATAGGACAAGGAAGAGGAAGGAAAGATCGCGCGCGGTCCGTGGCCCGTGTGTTAGAGTACTGCTTCGGCGTTCGCCTGGTGTTGATCGGAAAAATACCATGGAAAACTGCGGATCAGAGCAGCCGACAGAAATCTCCTCCAGATAGCGACTGAATTCGATCGAGCTGAAAAGCTAGTGTTGAAAACCCTGTCGCCGTCGGGACTCAAACGTAGGACTTCCTGGTCAGAAGCACTGTAATGATAACAGATGATGCTCTGAGCCAATGGGGGGGGGTAATTTGCACAGCTTCAAATGAGTAAGTTAATATTTCCTTGAGATATCTACGAAAAACATCGTCACCGTAAAAAAGGATTTTATGTAAAGCACTTTGTTGTTTAAAAATGACTTTTCCTACACTTATATACGGATAATTTTGATTACTTTCTCCATTTATTAATTAGATAGGATTTCTTTGATGCAGTAGTACGGCAAATAGTACTTTGAGATAGGCGTGCCGCAAAATACACATGAAACAACTGTACTGGGAAGAAAACAAAACACTGTTGTGATGTGTGATTCATATTGTGATTCACCACGGCTACCACCTCGCATTTTGAGAATGATCCCAATAGTATATCAGTCGACTCCTGTTACAGTAAACTTTTGGGACTAACACTTTTGGTTCACTATATCACAGGTTCACTATATCCCATGATGTCAAAATTAAATAGAATTTCTCCCTAACGATACATTTTATTAACGCAATGCAAAATACATTAACAAACTGAAGAAGTCTTTATTGAAGTGTTGCAATACAGTCTCAATATACTTCTATGCCTCTTGCACTGTTGGAACACGTCCCACTCTCCAAAAGTCCTTTTACTTGCATAACAACATGCGAGATGCTTTTATTTATTTATTTAGTCAAAAACAGTCAAAAACTGTATGTGACGTGTGGGGGAGAAAATCATCTGCGCACGCTTCCTCGAGTTTCATAATCCCTTCCCAACAATTCAACTATTAATAGTTGAAAGATGAAATAATAATAATAATAATAATAATAATAATAATAATAATAATAATAATAATAATAATAATAATAATAATAATAATAAATTTAAGAAAGCGAGAGATTACCATTTCAAAAACTAGATATTTTCGTTGCCAAATTATAGAAAACTTATTTTTAACGGTAAAGGAACGAACAGATTTGATTTTTCTGGTAGCGGGATGACGTAAGCGGCTAACGAAACTAATCGCTTTCCCGCGCGGCATGGCGGATATCCCAGGTTGTCGCAGTCGCGTGCTTCCTGTCAACTACGTAGAAGACAACGTGCTTTGTCCCGCGGAATAGCAATTAACAGCAAGATTGAAACTGAAGCAAGCGCCGTCAGTTGCAGCCCACGCAGGAGACGCCTTAGTCTCCGCATTGAAACTGAGTGGCAAGACGTTCATCTGGAAGGTCTCTATTCCAGGTCCGCTTCTTTCATCTCAAGGCAGCGATTATGACCTTTGACGGACGATGTTTTTGTTCAAGCGGCCTAGTGTTGGAATTTGTGGCACAGAGGCGATATATTATTTTCCAGGTGGGATTTAATTTTCAGGACGTTGTGTTTCCTCCGTTCCGTTCACTATAGCCGAGGTTCAGGTTTACTATGACAGAATAATCTTATGCTTATTTGAAGTATAAGAGAATCAGAACTTAATTCCACTATAACCGGAGTCGACTGTACTTGTTTTTGTGGATTCGTACTAAAAAGTAATGTGTACAACTGGTGTGCGAAGTGTTTATGGCGTACTCATTTCAATATGCCGAACATCACATTTTTGATCGCATTGTCCTCGAGCGATTTATTTGTGCACTAAAACCTAACTTTCTATACTAGTTGCCGAATAACTAATTTACATTTAGATGGCGATTGAAGTTGATACTTCATCACGATAACCATTAGAAGTTGAGATAATATAAATTTGTAGTACATATAACCCCCACCTATTTAACACAAAGTACAAGTGATTGATTGAGAGATTGTTAGTGATTCCGGAATAATGAACTGTAGGCTTTCCTTCAGAGCGCGCGGCGTCTTTCGCGGGCGCACCAACTATCAATGCAGCTGGTTAGTTACTTCACGGGTGATAACCCTTAGCTGACGACGAGGGAATTCAGTCACGCCGGTACCGACTTCGAGTCCCGTGGACTCATGAAATTTAGTTTCAAATATTAAATTATCAAAGTGTATTTAAAGTGAAGGGCATTGAAACGTACGATAAATAATAACTAAAGAAAATATTGAGCAGGGTGTCTTTGTTAATAAGTTATCTAATGAGATAGTACCATGTTATTAAGAATGGTTGAGTAAATTAAGAAAACCTTTAATTTTGTTTAGTTTAGTTTAGTTAATGCCTTATTTTACGTGGCGAGACCAGTTTAACGAGTTTATCTCTATAATCAGAATTTATTGAACATTTAAAAAATTAAAATTAATGAAAGCTGTTATAACTCTAGAGCTGAAAACAAAGTACAAAAATGTTACTACCGCAAACACTAAAATTTTGACATTCGTTTCTTTATAAATATTTCTGCACAATCTTGCAGATTTTTTTACCCTTTTTGTTATAGAATTTCGCGTTATCAGTTATTTCTCCTTCGAGTTCATCATTCCCATGAAATTCTTCTTCATTATCTTTCTTCCCCAGATTCTACAAACGATTGTCCACTTGATGAATCACAGTTACATTAAGTTTGATGATTCTAAGAGATATTGTTCTTTTGTGCCATTTTGTACTCTCATTACTGTTATTTTGCGCCACCCATTGCGCAATATTTTCTTCAAAATAATCGTCATTAATATTCGCACACTTTCTCAATGAGAGTTACACTGCTGCTGACGTGAAGTGCCTAGATCTCCTGCGCGCCAGAAAAGGCTGATAATTTTCCTGAAATGCAGTCCACAACAGTAAGCTCCCGAACTGTTTATTAAAACAGTAGAAAGGATAGGTACAAGAAGAGTTGAAGTTTTAAATAAAGCGTAAATGCATGTTTCTGAAATTTCGCAAAGTCGGAAGAGTCCCAGGGACTCCACGTCGGTAGCTGAGGGTTAAGAGTGGCGTCCCTCTATTTGGTTACAGTAAGTCGATGTAACAGTACAGTATCATGTAAAGGTTTTAATAATCGTCAGTATATTTAGCGGCGGTGTTGGTGTAACGGTTAGGGTCTCGGACTGTTAAGCCCAAGTTTGTGGGTTCAAACCCGATCAAAGCCGTGGACTTTAAGGCCGAAAGAATCCTTCGGAGGGGAAGTAAAGCCAGGTGTCCCATGGTAGTAGATTTACTCCATGTATAAGATCCTAAAGCCTAAATGAAGCCGCTGAGATAAATTCAAATTGCCTGTTTCGTCGCCCAAGTAATACCTTCTTTCTCCCCTAGTAGATGAAAGGAGCGTAACAAAATTTGAATGGCCAGACGGAAGAGCAGACCTCATGACCTGAGTCTGGCCACGTCAAATAAGGCATTCATTCTTACATTTAAAATGATTGAGACAACCATCACAACTTAGCGTGCGAGTTCTAGTCGGAGAAAACGCATTTTTATTTATACTATTTTATTCCTTTCAAAAAGTAGAATTATGAAAAGTATTGAACTAATGGCCGATATTACAAATATCGAAATGGTTGATTGTAATCTGCGCTACGTCCTCGCTTTACTAACTTGTACCCTCTCAGTCATCTATTTTGGTCTAATTACATTAATAAATGCTCATACGTCGTACCGGGAGAGGTGAATCAAAGCATCAACATATGTGACTGCAGTACTTCTCACAGGGAGGTCCTAGGTTCGAGTTCTGACAGTTGCAAGATTTGCGAAACTAGCTTGTCAGCTAGGTCGAATTCAGTAGCTGTCTGGAAGAGAATTCCAGCGGCCGACTGCTCTGATCAGTAGTTTTCTGTTGTTACTCTGATCAAAACCAGGCGAATGTCGGAGCAGTATCCTAACAAACGGGCCATGGACCATGGGCTATCTTTTCTTCTCATTCCTTGTTCTATCCTACACTTTACTTATATACACACTTAGTGCACAACTAGCGGTGAAACAAAATGGCACAAACTTCCTCGTATTAGTTTTCTATTTTCTTTTGTCTAGGCTAGCTATTTGGATTTGCCACAAGTCTTGCCAGCTGTCATCTGTCGCCACCCAAAATATTTTTTTAAAATTTGTGTGATTTTTTTTGTTTCCTTACAATGGTACCGAACTATTACTTGAAGAATATTAAAGAAGAGTAAAACCTCATAAAAAGCAATTTATTTTGAAACATTTGGAGCCGTTTTAAAAAAAATGGTGTTTAAGCGTTACTTTAAATGATAAATTTCGAGCTCTATTCTACAGAAAACTATTGAGTTTACGAAATACTTAATTTGAAGTCATTCGAAGCACATCTAGGCAAAAATACAATGATGTAATTTATTCCTGGAAATGTATATATTAAAGGCGAGACAGGTTTTCCAAAACAATTACATTCGTATACTTTTCAAATGTATGCAGCAAAATTAATTTCATTCCATTTCGAACAGTGCTATAAGCTCTATCCGTAGAAGTAAAAATTGGGAGCCGTTTTTTGAGAAAATGGCGTTCAACCGTTTCTGAAAATGCGGAAATTTGAGGTTTCGAGAAAATTCTTTCGACATAATTGAAAGCACATGTACTTATAAATACAAGGAAGTGAACAAATTGCAGTTAATGTAAATATTAAGGACGTGAAACAAAAATAAAAAATAAATTTTGTAATTTGTAAAAACGCAAAAGAAGAGAGTAATATGGCGTTCATGTCATCTTTAGAGTTCATTTTGCACTATTCTTACTAAAAGTTAAAAGAAAAATTTGGAGCCGTTTTTAAAAAATCTTATTTTTGTAATTTTTTTAAATTGCACATATTACACGTAAAGTTACTCGAAAACTACTGGAAGTTTTGAAAAAATGTACGTGAACGTATAGAGAACAATTTGAGAACAAGAAATTTAATTTCAAAGAAAATTTCTTTCTTTAATTTTGTAGTTGTAAGATGACGCCGGAAATAATTCAAACTTTTGAAATTTTCGAAAATTGAGAATTAACAGTGAAAATTGGACCTAAGCCATCTTCATAAATGTATTTTACTCTATTATTTCAAGAAATTTGAAGAAAAAATTTGGTGCCTATTTTTAAAAAAAATTAAAATGACCGTGGGGCTTTATGAAAATACCCCCGAAGTTTAGAGAAAGCTCTTCAAAACTTCAGTGCTTCAACTAGTGGCAAATGGACAGGCGTTTCTTCAATTTGTAATAAAATCCTACGCAAGGTTTAGATGCTAGTATTGTTCCCAGACGGGTGGACGGACGGACAGCCGTTTTGCCGTCAATTGATTTTTCGGTATCAAGGACCCACAAAAAGGGATTCTGGCTACACCATATGATAGAGGATTTTTTCTTAATTAAGTAACTGGATTTATCCACATTTTCGTTATCAGAGCCAAGCAATGACTTTTTTTCTGCCGCAAATCCGCCGCTTTTTCGCGCAGCATTACATAACTTTCTCTATACTTCGTATATTACTCCGTATATACGTACGTATACGCGAAAGTAATAATTTCCGTAATGTCGTAGCGTTTCGTATTACACTGAAATAATACATGCATTTCATTACTACAGTCGGGAGCTTAGAACTTGTCCCGGCTTGGGCGGTGTCATGCTCATGAGAGATACCTGTGCGAGGACAACCCCGCTAGATGACAATAGGTCGGTGCCGGATCTCCCTAACCTGTGGGGAAAGATCTCCCCCACCTAGAGTGAAGAAAACATGAACTGCACTTATGGGACTAATCACCTTAGGAGTTGACGAACCTGGAATTACTAATCTATCAAACATTCAACAATTCATTCATAATTATTTATTTCGAACATCACTAGCCTTGAATGAATACATTTTTTGAACCCGACGAGAGGGAATGCATGAGATTTCAGATTTCTCTGGAAACAAACTTGGAAACCCCTGCTTCTGCTCTGTGACTCAAACGCGCGGGAGTCTGCAACGAAGAGTGGAAATGCCAAGTGGAGCAAGTCTTGCCTCTAAAGGAATGCAGCTTCCGGGTGGCTGCAGACGAGGAATGTAAGGCTCATTCCTGATGAGAACGGGCCTGCCAACCTCGTACTCGAGATTTCCTTTCTGTCGGCTGAGCGCGTGTTGTTGCACACAGATCACTTAGCGCATGCAGTCGTCGCTAAAGACCTAAAGAGTTTTAAAGGGGAGTACTGTTCGGAAGGCCGTGCTACTGTGCGTATCAGATGAATTTTGAAATAAAAGAATGTCGTGTTGGAGAGATCACGGTATAAAATGTAGGACATGGATTTACAAGACACACACACACAAACAAACACACACACACACACACACACACACACACACACACACACACACACACATATATATATATATATAAGTATATATATATATGCATATATATATATATATATATATATATATATCTGTTGACGGCAATATTATTGAATTATTTATGATACCGCTAAAAACTTGGTACTTTCTCACTGTCTAAAATTCTATCCATTTGACTTTACACAAATGCAGATAATTGCTGGTATTTCATTGACTCATGCAACCATCCATTGATGTAACTTCAGCAGCAGATTCTCGGAAAAGGCGACGACAGTGCATGGGGTCGGCGTTCAAAATCCGTGACTTCTGCGTTGAATTCAGGCCCATCGGCGTCTTCGTCCTTCTGTTGACTTGTTCTGCCGTTCGGTGGCGTCCAATATAGTTGAACGGAAGTGAAGAAATTGACGAGATGAGCGTTAGTAGAATATTACAAAATTGAGAACGATAAACAATAAATTTTTTAGGAAAATTAACTGTTGTATTAGTTTCTCACATCATTTAAGTCATATTAAAAATTATTCTAAATGCAATAACAAATGTATTCTTCTTTCTGCGATGTAATATAATGCACCCTACTTTTGATTTAAATTGTTATGAAATTGGCATATTTAAAATACAGTTACCTCTTTTGAAAGCTTCCATTCGACGTATCTCCAATGTTCTCTTCGGAGATAGGCAAAATCGAGTATTTGAGGTTTCCCCTTTTAATTCATAGATTTCACTTAGAAATTCTCTGATTGGCGGAGCCGGTTGAACGTGTGACTTCTAGTCACAACGGTCTTCGCAGATCCCTCTGTCATTCAATTAGTGAATTGAGTCTGTACGTAGTGACAGGGTCCTGAAGCGCCGGAATGTAAACGCGGAAGCTAGCAGTTACATTATCCCAAATTTCTTCTCTCTGCTCATTCTTCCTCCTTTCATGTTAACCCCCTTCTTGTGTAAGATTTTTTATCAATTCTCAAACATTATTTTTTGGCCATATAATGCTTTTCTATTCAAAACTAACTCGGTGAGTAGTTATACTAACTTCATGCAATCTTTCTTTATGTTATGTTTTGTTATATTATCTTTCCAGGTAATATTTACGTGGTATGTCACATCAGGATTGACTAAGAAATCAGTTGATAGATGACAAATTACAGAACTATAACAAAATACAAATAATAAACACTTACCGGTAAGCAGCACTAGACAATATTTAGGACGTAAGTTTAAAAAATTATTTTTAATGTATATTGAACTTAGAGTTTGAAATCATTAAACAGAAATTAATGCAAACGTATCCCTGCACTAAAAGCAGACGGATAATAAGTGTATTAACCTCATTTTTTATTTAAGATAAATTTACAATCTATTTTTTTACAAAATAATAAGTAGGTAAAAACAAGGTCCATATTGGGATTATTATGGATTTATAAAGAAATAGTTTATTTTCCAGTGATAGTTTTGAGTGGTATCCTAGAATTCAGTATAGTTTTCTTACTTGAAATTGTAGGTGTTTTTTTTTCTTGGCTAAAATATGATGCTTCCATGTTAAACGTTTGTCTAGATGTATCCCTAAGTATTTTCCATTTTCCATTTGTAATATTGGATTATTGTTGATGTGGACAGTAGGACATTTGTTTCTTCTCAGGGTAAAAGTTATATGAAGTGATTTGTTTTCTTTGATTTTTATTTTTCCATTTCTTGGCCCATTTTTCAATCATAGCAAAATGTTCTTGTAAATGTCTTGATGCGACATTTGGGTCGTCATCCGAAGCTAGTATGGCCGTATCATTTGCAAAAGTGGCTATGGTTGTTTTATCTGTTTCTGGTATATCTGTCGTATAGAGTTTGTACAGAATAGAGCCAAGTACCTTGTGGTACTCCGGCCTTGATTGGATGGAATTTAGATAATTCATTTTGATATTTGATTTGGAAAGTGCGGTGGGATAGATAAGAACTGAAGATATTGATAAAGGGATATGTAGTAAATGTTTGAGTTTAAATAGGAGTCCATCGTGCCAGACTTTGTCAAACGCTTGGGCGATGTCTAGAAAGGCAGCTGAACAATATTTCTTTTCTTGGAAACAATGTAGCTGGTGATTCTATTAACTTGTTCGATGGTGGAATGCTGTTGTCTAAAGCCAAATTGATGGTCAGAGACTAGGTTATTGGTTGCTATGTGAGGACGTAGTCCTGATAGAAGAAGTTTCTCAAACACTTTGGATGGAATTGGAAGTATACTGATGGGACGGTAAGAAAAGGGTTCATGTGGAGGTTTCCCAAACTTGAGAAAAACTTGAATTTCGGCTACTTTCCATTGTTCCGGGTAGTGCCCTGTTCTTAGAATACCGTTGAATAGTCTTGCCTTTTCGTGGTAGTTCTTTGAGAAGAGGTGTTGTGATTAGGTCATAGCCAGGAGCATTTTTGCTTGATAGGGCGTTAATGGTTTTTGTAATTTCTCTGGGAGTAAAGTGTGGAATTGGAAGCGTCATTTGGTTTGGGGAGTAAAGGTAATCCCGTATTTGTTTCTCTTGGTTTGTATTTGAAAAGGGATGAGTCTGGAATACATTATCGAAGAATTTGGCAAAGGTAGATGCTTTCTCTCTGGGGTTTCTCGCCCAGCACATATTTTCATCCGTGATTAGGAGATTTGGTTTGGTCGATTATTTCAGCTTCCTGGTGACTTTAAATAGAGAGTAATTAGTATCTTCTGTTGGGGTGTGGTTGGTTATGAAATCTTGAAACCTGTTGCTCTTGAAATATTTTAGGAGGCACCTTAGTTGCCTAGTTGCTCTGTTGTAGTTGGTACGGCCTGCAGGATATTTTGAAGCTTGCCAGATTCTTCTTAGTCTTCTTTTCTCAGATATTTTGTTTAAAAGAAATTTTGGGTATTTCATGCAGCTCGGGGTGTAGTGGAGTTGTGGTGTAGCGAACCTAGCTGCTTCTTGAATATTTTGGGTTTTATATTCATGGGAGATGGGTGTAGGATAATTTTGTTACCAACGGTGATAATTATTGGAGTGTGGTCTGAGAACAGTTCGAGGGAAGATTCAATGCTACAGTTAGTGGATGAGATGCCTTTTGTTATGAATAAATCAATCAGGTCTGAAAGTTTGTTTTGGTCGGTTGGCCAGTAGGTAGGTTCTCCTGGAGAAATAGTTTCTAGCATTTGTGAAGTAACTGCTTTCTGCAGTTCTCTCCCTCTAGAGATGATGAACCCATTGCGTGTGTTTGGCGTTCGAGTCTCTACCTGCCATGCACCTATTTCCTGGTGACTTAAAATAAGTTTCAAATCGTTGCTTATCTATTTTGAATTTGTGAGGACAATAGATGGCGATGACGGTGATTGGTCCATTCCAGTCCGTAATTTGTACAGACGTTGCTTGAATATCTTGGTGATGTACGGTTTCCTATTCTTGTTGTTTTATGGTGCTTTTTATTAATATTGCTGTGCCACCGTGTGCATTGACACTAGGATGTTAGTGTTGTATAATTTGAAGTTCTTCAGTTTCAAGTAGCTTCCTTCTGTGAAATGAGTTTCGGAGATGAGTAGAATGTCTATTTTGTTTTCGTTGAGAAATATTTCTATTTCTTGATGATGATTTGCCAAGCCGTTGGCGTTCGAAGCTGCAATAAGAAGAGATTTATACACGGGATAATTTGGAGACAGGCGTCGTTAAGAGGTTAATTAGAGAGTTTATTTGTTGACCTTGTTGCATTAATATGTTTTCAAATCTCTCAAAGGAGTGTT